>PVIH01028326.1:0-15397 GCA_004025045.1 Sigmodon hispidus | reverse complement strand
TGTATGTATTAGGAAAAGATTACATTAGGTAAATATGCCTAGATCCAGAAAGAGAAATGCTGCACATTCTTTACATTTTCTGTTCTTAGCTCCCATTCTTTGGATGTGAATATAAAATATGGAGGAACAGAAAGGGGAGGAGATACCTAGATGACTTGATACCTTGTGTGTATGTGTAAGTTGTTCTCTTGCTTAGGAGATGTGGGTTTTAATGGGAGGTGAAACCTAACTCTGTATATGTTTGTGGGTCTTTTGTGTGTGGGAGATATTATGTGGTAGATCCAGATACAGCAATGTTTGTGTATGAAAGACATTGGCTACAGAGAGGGGACACCTATAAGGACCTGCGTCTAGATTCCTGTGTGGGACATTGGTTATAGAAGAGGATGCCTAGTAGGAATTGACATCTGGCTGTGAAGGGAG
Organism: Sigmodon hispidus; assembly: GCA_004025045.1. Taxonomy (NCBI): domain Eukaryota; kingdom Metazoa; phylum Chordata; class Mammalia; order Rodentia; family Cricetidae; genus Sigmodon; species Sigmodon hispidus. The sequence continues at coordinate 14,974 of PVIH01028326.1, read as the reverse complement.
GAAAGGAGTGTTTAGGGAGAGTTTGTAACTAGCGGATCATGCAAGAAGCCCCATTTAGGGAGTTTTAAATACAGGAAGGAATTAACATAAAGACCCAGTTCCATATCCATGTATGTATTGGGATGCTTTGGTTGTAGGGCCTAGGTGTGTGTGTGTGTGTGTGTGTGTGTGTATGTGTGTGTGTGTGTACTGAACATTTATTTCTGTGGGTACTGGTACCTACCAGTAGTGAGCAACTACTCATGTTTGTGAGCTGAACTTTTGTATTGGGGGATGAGGTACCTATTAGTAAATGACACCTATTTCTATGTGTATGGACTGTCTTAAGAAAGGAATGCCTAAAAGGTCCTTAAACATAGGCTTGCCTGTGAGGATTTAGCTGTAAGATATGTGTATATTAGATATTATAAATACCTAATACAAACTGACTTCTGTCCCTGTGTGTATGGCTGTGTGTGTTGGGCTGTAGGTGATCTGCTAGTGTCTTTTCCCTACAGATATATACATATACAAGATATATTATACATCTTCTCTCTCCATTTGAATGTGTATGTATGTGTGTGTGTGTGTGTGTGTGTAAGTGCAATTTGGCTATTCATAAATTTAAACTAATCAGGCCCTGTGGATTTTGCTGAAGAGGAGGTTATAACTAGTAGACTCTGATCCCTATCCATATATGTTTGCCTGAGTCTTTGGCTGTGAGGGAGAAAAGTCAGAACCTGACATATAAACATTTGTATGTGTGTGCATCTCTGAATGTGTGCTCTTTGTGTGTTTTCATGGTTCTGGTTGTCAGGGTGTGAACATCTAGCATGACCTAACACCATCCCTGTGTGGTTGTGTGGAATTGCCTGTGGCAAAGGTCTACCTAGATTAATGTGACACCTATCCCTGCGTGTGTTTGTGGAGCTTTGTTTAGGGGAGGTGTTACTAAGTTTGATCTGACACATAGATATTGGTATAGGGGCCTACATAGACTGCTATGTGTCTATGTGCCCTCAACACATAGTACACACTATACCTACCCCTAAACATACACTATACACTGCTGTTCACCATGCCCTGTTAAACTCCATATTCCCTCTGACACTGCAGATAAAAAGAACAGTTCAGACCATTGAAAACACCTTTGCACACCACCTACACACTCACACTTCTAGATATTGGTCCATGATAGTCCTTCCTGTGGTGTAACTACTGACCACAGATCCCTGGTCTTGCAGAATACACACTCACAGTCATGCTCACACTATCCATCACGCCATCCTGGCCTCCTCAGCCACAGCCATATATTGTTCAACATGTCAAGCTTCTCCAGACGCTATCCACCCTCCATTTTAATACAAATCATACAATAATTTTTAGAGTATGTTGATCACAAATCAGACTCTTGACCTCTATTCTAAACTTGTAAATATCAGTTCATTGATATCACCCATATTTACTGCAAATTTTCAGGCCTACTTTGTAAACTTCCATGGCTGCTACAACCCAACATGCACTAACAGCAGCCACAGTTGGCTTTCAGATCATGCAAAGCCCTCAGCTTTCCCCATGGCCAACATCCTAAATACAGCAGCTACTTCAGGGGATACTGGAACTCACCTGCCTTCCTATGTCCCCCATGTAACTGCTTTGTGTGTCCTGATAGATCACTCCTCTCCCCAGCAAAATGCTAGTTATCACAGGTCCCATCATGCTGCTCGACACAGTGCTGGAAATCAGGCCCAGATGAACAACTCTACTCCATTTCACACAGAATGTTATGTATCTGTCCATGCTAGACACCACTGTTCTTCAACACCCACTTCCATTTTGTCAATCCTTATTGGAGATATCCAAATACCACCACATATAAACTTCCAGGTTTCGTTCATGATGAACACCTATCCTGGGACCACTGGCATGTGTACAATGCTAGCTTTCAAGCTCTACTTGTCACCTCCCACCCTTAACTCACTTCATATACACAAATAGGCACTAGATATTTTTGTACATTCTCCTGACAACCATCCACCCAACAGGACCTGCAAGGCTGTAGAAAAGCATGGAATCATCCAACGTCTTATAGAATAGCAGTGGTCACTGAGTGACAATGAGGTAGATTTTGTGTCCAGTATAAACTGAGAAGTGGCTCTGTAGGTGGAGTATGGGAGGTTGGTCTAATAGGATTTGATACACATTATATGTATGATTTCATAGTTGTTGTCCAGCAAGGCCTCACATGGAGGAAATTACATAAGGCTATTGGTGAGATGATATCAGACTGGTTCTAATACTACCCAATGCACTGGGAGGTATCAGGGCAGGCAATACCAAGCATTAGCAATTACGAGCAAGGCTTCTGAGTGCAGCACCTGGGAGGGGACATATTCATAAGGTTTTGACTCCTACTGTTATGTGAGTTGTGGGGAAGGGATTTTATAAACTGGTACCTAATACTTTAAGGGGACTTTGATTTGAGTGTGTGAGAGTTAAAGAGAAGTATAAGGTATGGCCTAATATCCAAACGTGCACGTGATTTGTGAACTGCAGGTGTCCATCAGATCCTGAATCCTTGGGGTATATGACATGTCTATTCCAGGTGATGCTGTGTAGGCATTGAAGGGCAGAATATGTATGGTGTTTCCACATTGGATGACACCTAGCAGAGTATGATGGGCAGGAATGGGGAATGTGCAACTTTAGACTTTCTGGACTCCTGCTCTAGTGAGTCCTATATATTTCCTATGCTCAACTTTTTCCTACTAGGCTGAGGTATTTGGAAATAAAGAGCAAAACTGATATAGAGAGCTGGAAGTGTATCCCCATCTTTGGAAAGTGATCATTATGCTTCAATTCCCCATCTTCATCCAGTAATCTTGGAGTTGCATGGTGTATGCTAGTGATGAGCAGAACACATCTGCCTGTCTCCCTTCATGTTGCCTAGCAATGAACTACCTGTTGCCTAGCAATGAACTACCATCTTGGCTTAGAACAGGGATTTGTTGTCTCTAAGTATGACACAATCAGGTTTCTACGAGATGTCCTATGGTATGGTAAACATTACAGCTTGTGCATTTCTTGACTGGTGTATTAAGAACTCCTGTGTAGGAGAGGGGGATGCTTGGTCCTCTCTCAACTTGACATATCAGATTGTGTTGACACCCCAAGGGAGACCTTACCCTTTCTGACAAATGGATGGTGGTGTGTGAGTGGGGAAGCTGGGATTGATTGAAAGGAAAAAAGGGTGGAGGAAATGTTTAAAAATAGTTTTAAAATTTGTCCTGTATCTAGTTCATCCTCTCTCTGTTGCTTCTGATCTTCTCTCTCAGGAGGCAAAACTTACATAGGTCTGTTCTGTAACTGTTATGTAAACATTGCAGTGTTTGGATCCAGCATCACTTGTAACATTGATAGTGTTCAGCTTTTTGGTGGGTTCCCTGTCATTTGCTTTTCCATACTTGTCCTGCGGCCCTGTGAAGACAGACTATTTTCTCTGCCTTGATTTTTCTGGGTGCCAATGACAACATCAGCTGACAGGATGTAGGTAGGTCTGTTGCTGGGGCTTGTGTGGATTCCATGTGTCCAAGCTCTGTTCCTTCCCTGTTGCACTCTCTGGATCTCTGAGGTTTTGAGAAGTGCTGGAACCAGAAGTGCGGGGTCTGGAGGAATCTCTTCTGACTTCTGCCATCTTTTCTAGTTTTAGGCCTAGGCGGTTGTTACAGTTGGTGTTTGGACAGCAGACAGCATGTTACTGTATCTATAGAAGAAAAGGTCTGTCACCTTAACAACAGTCACCACTGCTGAGGAACATGGGTGTCTGAGAGTCTCATTCCTCTAAATTTCTCGCAGACACCCGAAAGTGTTCTGCATGCCAATCAGTGATAATTTTGTTGGAATTCTACTTCTGTGCTTCAGTTTTTTTGTTTGTATATTGTCTCTATCAAAGGTTCAAGCCAGATACACTACAAATAGATGACTTCAAGCACAGCATCATCATGTTATTGGTGGCCTAGAAAAGATGGTCCCTGGGCATTGCTCTTCTCAGTCAATTCAGTATAAATACCACACTGAGATGCACATTTCTTTCTCAAGCCTTTGCTGAGGAACTTTCTTTTATCTGCTCAAGCAGGTTTCCTTGGAAATCTGTGAGAACAAATCCTTGACCCTTCAACACTGTTAACGTACACACAGCATCCAAGTGGAACAGAGATGTTCTAGGAACACATCCACTGGGAGGTTGGCAAAATAGGCTGCTCCTGTTGTCCCAGATCTTGCTGAGAATTGGGGGTGGTGATCTGTGGTTAGATGCTGGAACAGAAACCATTTCCTTGCCTTCTAGAGCCTGGCATCCTGAGACTGTGTGGAGCATCTGAACTCCTCTAGAATTTAGGAAATGGCCTGAAAGTTTTCCTGAGGAAGTGGATATGGGATAATCTGTCTGGTACCATTAGCACAAGTGCTGAATGTGTAGATCCTCTGGTTGGGAATTCTCCAGGGACATGTTTCAGTATGTGTCCAGGCACCTACAAGAGAAGGAATATTACAGAACAATGATGGAGTTGGTTGAGAGGTCCATATACCCCAAGCATAAGAACTATGGCCTTGGCAGATAAGGCAGGTTTACTTTTAGTGTAATTCAGGGACTAAAGGGGCAGGGATTTCACATTGTGTTCCAATATGATCTTTCCTAGGCCAGCATTATGCTCTCTTCAGGGACTGCTAACTGCAGGGATTGATTTCTCATGGCTGCCCTGCTGCATTCAGGAATCAGGCTCTGAGAACAAGGAAGGAAAAGCATTTTCCCAGCATCATGTATAAACATAGGTGCTCTACTTTCTGCATTTTACCTCATTTACACTTGCCTGCAGCAGAAAGGATACATACTTGGTGAAAATAATCTTCTGCAAAGGAACATGTCCAAAAGAACCTGAGGAGAAAACATGGCAAATGAGAGACTTGGAGGAATTCATGAACCACTGAATATTCCAACCCTACTCAACAGGTCATTGGAGCCAACTTAATGGCAAAGTGGGTGATATTTAAGCAGTGTCCCATGAAATATGCTATGTCCAAAACAGCATCTGAGCATGACTCAGATTTGTCCACTGTGAGGTGGATACCTGTAGAAAGATTTGGGGTGATGTGTGTTAAGGCCCTGGTACAAGTAGCTGGTACTGATTCCACCTGCTCCATCCAGCAGATAGAGAGTGCAGGGGGGTGGAGAGTTATGAATGATAACTTGGTTTCCATCTGACTTCTCTCAGGTAAAATGCTAAAGGCAGAAAAATGTTTCTTTGATTAGCAGGGATTCACAAAATCCCCATCAGACATGAAGTGAATCTTAGTATAAACAGACATATACACGACATCAGCTTATACTGATATTTGTCTTCTTAGAGACAATCACCTGGATGTGGAGTAAATGATTCTTTGTGCTGTCCTTCCTTGGAGTAACCTGACATGGCTTTTAGAGTGACTCGTCCAGCGGGATCAGTTATTCACTAGGCCTGAGGAGGAACCTCCTAAAATACCAATGGGGGTGAGAGAGAAAAGATACCAAGTACATAAAGAAAGATAGAGTCAGATCCAAGTCTCCCTGTAAAACATTAAACAAGGGTTTTAGATCTCCTGTTGTCAATTTGAGATAAGGGCTCAGCCAGTTTATGTCTCTGAGAAGTTTTGAAAATCATTTAAACAAATTAATTTATGCCTTCTGATTTGAATCTTTTGTGCATGAATCAAATTAGGTTCCAATTGAAATCCCCAAAACAGGAAGGGATAACATTTTGTACTTTTTCTGGAGATATAAGAAATCCTCGTCCTTTTAGCACCTTAACTATTATCTGAGCCACCTGACGTGTTTCTGCTTCCTGGCTGGCAGCTAGTAACAAGTCATACATACAATGAATAATATATGTACTAGGATATTGGTTACATATGGGATCTATAGACTGAGCCACAAATTTTTGGCAGAGGGTGAGTGAGTTGGCCATTCCCTGTGGCAATACTCACCATGGGAAGTGAGGTTGGGGCCTTTGTGATTCACTAGGAATGGAAAAGGCAAATCTTTTACAATCCATAGGATCAAGGGGGATGAAGAATAAGCAATTTTTTATATCTATCACCATCTTAAAGAATTTCATGGGAATAGCTACAGGAGAGTGCAGCCCAGGTTGTAAGGCTCCCATGGGTACCATAGTTTTATTAACCTCCCTTAGGTCCTGTAGTAGCCTCCAGTCTCCATTTTTATTTTTTATAACAAATATAGGAGTATTCCAAGGTGAAGTGGAAGGCTCAAGGTGTCCCTGTTCCAATTGTTCCTGCACTAACTGCAAGGCAGCCTGAACCTTCTCTTGAGGCATGGACCACTGGTCTATCCAAACCCACTGATCTATCCAAACCGGGTCATCAGATCTCCAGGTTATTTTGTCAGCTCAGAGTGCAGGGGGAGCAGTGGTCCTTAGGAAAAAAGATCAGCTCCAAGACCTTTCCAATCCTGTTTAGTGGTTGGTATAATTGGTTGGCTCATCCCTTGTTCATGTTTCCCTAACACTTTACCTGGTAGGAACCCAGATTTTAACATCATTTTGGTCACTGCTTTGTTGGGACTGAACATAATGACTCCCATCTGTGTCATGAGGTCTCTTCCCCATAAATTAACAGGGAGCCCCTCCACCATGAAAGGGTTAAATGTCCAGTGTTTCCTTCAGAATCAACCCAATTTAAAAACTTGGAGCTCTGAAGTGTTTTTTGTGTTTCCCAATGCCCTTCAAATGTGTGGTGGTAGGTTCTAGAGGCCAGGAATCCGGCCAGTATTTTCAGGCCATAACAGTAGCGTCAGGCCCCATATCCAGGAGACGAAAGAACTGCTTTCCATCCAAGGAGAGCTTTAAAGTGGGCCGGGACTCTGTCAACTGATGCACCCAAAATATATCTGTTGACTCTGGGGCAGAACTACCATGTTGGGGATGTTTGTATGGGAATTGTCCTATCATAGGCAGGGGAGGGCTTATGAAATGTGCTGGCCTGCAGATATGGTCAGTGGGCCTTGAGAGTCCTGAATCAAGAACTTTAACCCACCTGAATAATCGGCATCTATTATTGAAGGAAGAACTGAAAGTCCTTGTAAGGAGCTTGAAGCTCGGCCTATAATAATAAATACATCCCTGGTAGAGGAGTCCCAAACTTCCCTGATTCTATGATGACAGTTCCTTCTTCCGGGGTTATAATCCTGGTGGTGGGGGAACAGAGGTCCAGTTCTGCACTTCCTGCTGTGGCCCGGGATAGGCCTGAATCAATGATGTCTGGGCAGCCGATGGGCCTTGGGTGGTGAGCGCCATCTGCTGTTGTGGTGAGTTGGCAGGGCGCCTCACTGGGTCCCGCAGCCCATTTCCCGGGACCACAGATAGGGGCTGACCATTGATATCAGTTTTAGACCTGCAGTCTCTAGCCCAGTGACAGCCTCTCTTACCTTTAGGGCATAATCCTGGGGAAGGAACTCCCGAAACATTAGTCTGTGGGGTGGTCAACGGGCTACCAGTAGGACATTCTCTGGCAAAATGCCCAGGTTGTCCACATTTAAAACAGTTTCTAGAACTGGATGTCTGTTTCATCTTTAGGGGGGATTGGGTTTGGGTTTGCAGTATTGCTCCAATGTCCAAATTAATGGATTTGGAAATTTTATGTTCAAAAGAATCTACATCATTACAAGTTTAATCGTGCCATTAAGTTCTAGGGTTTTAGCCTTGCCCCTTAGCATGGCCTTACAGGCTGTGTTGGCATTCTCTATGGCTAATTGTCTAACTATAATATTATCCATGTCTTCATTGCCCAATATTCTCTCTGCTGCCTCTAGCAGCCTAGCAACAAACTGGACATATGGCTCATCCTTGCCTTGAACAATCTTTGAAAGAGAGGTGGTCATTGCTCCCACAGCAGATACGGCTCTCCCAGGGGCCAAGGTTGCCTGAGCAGTTTGGATTAATATCCCTGCAGGGAGTTTCTGTTGTTTTTCCTCAGAAGCATATTTACCTCTCCCTGTAATCTTATCAAAAGACCATGAGGCCATTTGAGCATACTTTCTATTTGTAGCAGCCTGAGCCTCTGCCTTGTCCATAAATTTGGCCTTCCAGGTTAAATATTGGCTTCTGGTTAAGATTGATTGCACAATTTTGTTCCTTTCATGAGGCAATAGGTGCCCTCCTCCCCCTAGTCCCTCTAATACTGATAAAGTAAAAGGGGCATTAACCCCATAATTTTTGACTGCTGAATGTAATTCCTTAACATGTTTAAATTTCAGTTTTTTTATATATAATCTGAGAATTGCCCTGGCCTTCCCGTGTCTCTTCTCCCTCCTCCTCATAATCAGAGGAGCCCTGGTCCTGTCCTTCATCCTGCTCCTCAGTAGTGTCCACTTCTCTTTCTTGATCCTGGGACTGGGAGTCACCCTCTCCTTCCTGACTCAAATATCGGGAGCCAGACCTAGTTATTATAGGGAAAGAGAGGGAGACAGTTCATGTCTTAGGTTTAGTTTTAGGTTTACTGGTGTGGCTTCTCAATGCTAAAGGTGTTTTTGTGGGCATTTTACCTGAGGTGACAGAGCGGGAGGCTAAAAAAGCCTCCTCAACAAGATCGGTTTGTAAGTCCTGAATTTGTGAAGTGAGGTCTCGTAATTCCCTATTCAAGTGGAGAACACTTCTCAACTCTGTCACTTGTTTTTAAGAGGGAATCTTTGGTTTTGAGGAGACTGTGGACCTCAGAAGGGGCATATGGGCCTCCTGATATTTCTTGTCGAGGGGCAGATGGGAGAGAAGGGTCCACATAAGGTGGGAGAAAGGACCAGCAGAGTGAATGGGTTCCCTGACTTTTATTGGACATAAAGATCTGAGAGGGGCTGTATCTTTCTTTTTCATAACGTGCTACTTCCTCCAAGTCTGCATCAAAGGAGGGGTATCGAGGTATAAACTTGTCTTGAGGTATGTTTTAAATGAGATTTATTTGGTGAAAATTGTTTATAAAATAAAGTCGGTTTTAAAAGAAGATGACAAAATGAGGTTGCAGCACGCCAGAGCCTTTCTAAGGAAGATTCTTCATCTCCATGCCATACGTCCGAACTCCCGGGCAGCTGGGGCGAACTGCGCACCCGGTCAGGGAACTCTCACAAGAGAATGATGACTTTTTGTTTTGGTCTTCTCTCTCGAAGGTCTACTTTCGGAATCCTTTTCAGTTAACCACGCCCCGCTCGTCTCCAGTCCTATGACGCGATCGTTCACATATATAGTTCCTAATTTCCCGCTACAGAGGGGTCAAGCCAATCATCACCAGGGGAATCTATGAATAATAGGGTATATATTTATATAAATCTTGGCTGATGTAGGTGCCTCAGCATTTTTGTCTCTTTTGTGGTTAGGTATTACTTCATTCATGGGGGGAGGTCTAGGCTCCCCTTTATCAGGAAATAAAGGAAGTGCCAAGAGGTGTTCCATAGGAACTGGTACATCTATTATGGAAGGGGTGCATGAGTCGGGCAAATTAGCGATGTGGTTCTTACTTTCACTTTTGCTTCATGGACATTGCAACCCAGTTAGATAGTCCTCTGTTAAGGCTAATAATCCGGCACTCTCTCCTCCTTTCTCTGCCTCTTTTAAAATGTCTCTGATAATCCCATAGAAACTGAAAAAGGCCTCAGGAATTTCCTCCCCTTTGGCCAACAACTCATTGATATTCTTTCCTACCTTATTCCAAGCGAGGTGATGGATATCTGGGCCACTTAGTATTAGCCAAGGACATTACACCCCGACATAACAGAAAAATTTTACAAGGTCTTTCTTTTTTACTCTTATTCCTCTCTCCCTGAGAGATCTTTTCATTTCTTGTATAAATAGGACTTCTTTTGAGAGAGTCTTGCCCATGGTAGATGGGACAGCAGAACTTACCTCAAGACTTTCCCTGTTGCATGAGTGATGTGGTTCAAGTGTCTCTACCCTTCAATGATCAGGGTCTCCGTCTTCAGCACCATCCGGTTGGTCACTGTGCCTTGAGCCCCACGTAGAGTTGACCCTTGACCCGTCCAGCACGATCGGTTATTCACTAGGCCCGAGGAGGCACCTCCTAAGATACCAATGGGGGTGAGAGAGAAAAAGACCAAGCGCATAAAGAAAGACAGAGTCAGTCTGAGTCGCGTCAAGGTCTCATTTATTGAAGATAAGACAGGGTTTGTATGCCCACAGGGGCAGGGGGAAGGGAGAGAGTAGAAAAAGTTTGCAGAAGCAAGGGCTGAAAGTCTCAAGGTCGGGGGAGGGTCGAGCTGTTCCTTTGGCCTTGTGCTGATCTTAAAAGTACCTCCTGTGGTTATCGGGGGAGTGTTTGTGAAAGCAGTTACACCAGATGCCAGGTGCTGCTTGCTTAGGGCAATAGGAGGCTTATTGTTCCAGATGCCTTCATGGTCCCTAACATTATAGCATTCAAGTCTTACTTTTCAAGTCCCTGGCTTCACTAAAGTAAATGTCTTAGTAAAATAGGTGCCTTAGTAGTCACCTACAAATGTAAAGCAGCTATGGGCACATAAGCAACAACCTCAGTGTCTCGGAGGTTTTTTCCTTATAAGACTGTGAGTATCCCAATGCTCATGGTTCTTCTGCCCATTATAGACTAAGTAGCAGCCACTGGCAAAATACAGGTTTAAGAAGAAATCACCTTGTGCTCTCAAACTGTTCTTCCATATTGGTTTGGGAACAGAGTGACAAAGGGCAGAGATGTGCTACTTACCTTAAGATATCCCATGATGCCAAGATGCTCTAAATCCATGCCTTTGTTGTCTGTCACTATACTTTAGGTCTTCTGCATCATGAGGATATAACCACTTTCTTGAATTAAAAAATGCTGACTTTGGCAGCCTTTTGCTTATTTGTCTGTATACCAGTCTCATGCTAGAATAGATCACAGAAACATCTCTCATAGAATGAGACTAAACTTAGTGGTGTCAATGTTGCTTTCAGCCATGTGACACTCACAGAGGAGCCCTGGTATTCAGTTCTTCTGAGTGGCCGCTTTAATGGTAGAGAGTAGAGATTTTCTGGGAAGTTTTACACAACATCAGAGACAGCTTTCATTGTAGGACAACAAAGCAGACAGCATACTCAATGCGACAACTTAATGATCAACCAGGTTCTGGCTTAGCCTGACCCATGATGTGGGATCTGAATAAAATGTAGTTCCAAGACTGATGACTAAGTCATGTGTCCAATGTGCCCCAGAACAGGCAATCAATACTCACCTTCCAAAGTGGAGAAACATCCCTGCATTCCATTCACAGTGATACCCATTCTCTTCCAGCATGTACTCATGTTTCTGTTGGGAGACAATCTGGTTCTGAAAAGCAGTGCTCAGTATGCGTCCCTTCACCATCAGGTGGACTGAACCAGTGTGCAGTGGGACTGTGTCCTCTATGATGAGAGGTACAAAGAGATATAGGCCTGCTGCAAATACAACAGGGAGGCGAGATGAGGAGGAAATTCACCTCTTCCCCAGTGATACAGGTCTCCCTTGGACATGTCCTAGAAGGGAAGACAGACAAATTAGTACTGCTGTGGTAAGTCCATGAGGACAGGCCCATATAGGCTTCTAATCCAAGAGCAGCTTTTTATGGGGTTTTGGCACAAGACTCCACTCTAAGAATAATGCTACAGAAGGCCATCCCTGGGACATGTCTTAGATAGCTTACATTTCCTGTGGTAAACCCTGTGGTTGATAGCTTAGCTCCTCCTCTTCTGGACTTCTATGCTGGGTAAGTAGACACACTGTTGTCTGGACTTCATGCATGGCTTCTGCATTGGCTGCCTCAATCACACCAGAAAAATTGCCACCCAGTGTCTCAACCTTCATAATGGTTTATCACTTCCAAAGATAATATAATATGAAGAGCATAGTCTTTTGAACTTTGAAATATATAGTATGTGGTCTTGACTCATATCCTTCTGGGCATTATTTTAGTGGCTCTGCCCTTCAGTCTTCTCTGACTTCAGAGATTTCTCACCTCCAAACCTTTGTTCCCTCTAATTATTTACTTTTTGAGCCATCTCATTCTGGCTGCCTCTTCTGCATCTGCTTTTCATGCTCTGCTGTCCACCTTCAGCTCAACCATTTCAGGTTAATGGTGGTGGTGGCGCTATCATAGGATTGTTCTTTTGGTAATCAGATTGGTTAATATACATAACCGTAATTGTGATGTGTTGTTTCTAAAGAATATTTGAAAATATATGAATTAAAAAACACAGTAGTAGAAGTTGGGCACCACATTTAGCTGTGTGTGTGTGTGTGTAAATACACTGCTCTCTACTTCCTTCATTCTGAGAAACATGGCTTGTTTATGAGACTGGACAGCAGCAGCACAGTAGTCTCACCCACTTGCCAATTCTCTTCCTGACCCTTTGCCAGCCTCGAGATAGATTGCTTGCCGATGTTTCAACTACATCTTCAGAAGTGACACCTTCTAAGTTCTTCTTGGATGTTGCCTGAAGGGAAGATCTCTGGAGTCCATGTGTAGCAGTGGTGGTCACAGCCTCAGGTGCCTCCCTGTACTCCATTACAGATGATATGCTCTGAGTGTATGAGCAATTCTTGGGGGTGTTCACTTCCTGGGGTGCCTCCCAGGACAAATACTGTGCAGAAGAAATGTGCTCAGTGAATGAGCATCTTGAGGAAAGCTCCATGGAATCCATGCTATCTACTGGCAAACTTCTGCTCATGACATGAGTAACCTCAGGAGCATATTTGGGAACTTGGTGGGTGCTCAGGAGATATGTAACCTTTGGAGCACACTTTGGGCCTCTGTGTGGAGGCTTGTTCCCCTTCTGGTGGAAGCACAGTATGGCAGGCCAGCTCAGGCTTCTGCTCCACTTCTTTCTTGAACCCTTCTCCTCATGCACTCGTTGTTTTGCAGGCCAAGTGAAGGTGAGCAGAACAGGCTCACACGCTCCCTTCTGAGAAGGGGCAGTGAGAGCATCTGCATAGTTAGTGTAGTTCGGGGCTAACTTGTGATTTAAAATTCGGTACGTGGCCATGATGTTATTGAACTTTTTCTCACGTACACAATCACTAATATCCTTGAGATGGTAGCCCATGCCCCACATAGCTACCACAATGCTGGGATTTAGGTTGTTATAGTATGCCTCTGAGGATGATAGGAATTTCTCTTCATCTTTGCACCATGGGTGCTGCCTAATGTCACATATCTTGGGTCTTTGCTCAGGTATCACAGTGAACAACTGATCAATGAGATATACAATGTCTGCTGAAAGTGTATATGGAACATAGTACTTGGGATTTAGCATCTTCTCCTTCATGTCTGAATAGGTCTTTGCTTTGAATGGGAAGCACGCTGTCACCATTGTATATAAAACCACTCCCACACTCCAGATGTCAGCTGCCTTTGCATCATATTCTGTGTCAGTGAATAGTTCTGGAGCACAGTATTCAAGTGTACCACAGAATCCTGTGGCCCTTTGGCCAGAGGCGACTCTGATGGCCAGGCCAAAGTCACACAGTTTGATGTTTCCTTTGCCATCCAGCAGGATGTTATCTAGTTTGATGTCCCTGTGTGCAATGCCCTTCTCATGGCAGTAGTGAACTGCACACACAATCTGAGTGAAGATGGGCTGTGCCTGCTGTTCCTGCAGACAGCCCACTTTCTCAATATGGCTCACCAGATCTCCCCGAGCAGCATGTTCCATCACCATATAGGTGTGTGCTTTGGTGCTGATGATGTGGAAAAGCTGGATAATATTTGGATGGTCCAGCATCTTAACAATGTCGATTTCATTTTTGGTGTTGTCGTCATTTTTGTTAATGTTGTCCAGCATCTTTATAGCAACCTGCACCTCTGTATGGAGGTGGTAGGCCAGCTTCACCTCAGCAAAGGTCCCTTTGCCAAGGGTCCTGAGTATGATGTAGTAATCAGTGAGGTTCTCCTCTTCAGAAGTGCTGGCCTTCAGGTCCAGCTGCATTGTTGTCTTCTCTCTGCTCTTGCTACTAAGTTTCTTGCTACTTTCCATGCCAACACCTACTGAATTAAACCAGATTAAAACAAGAAGTTAGTTTAGGAGAAACATTTATAACTTCCATTTCCACATGGAGAAATGACAGGTTGTGAAGCAACATTACAATGAAACTTTGAGTCAAAAATTAAAAATAAACCAAATTACTAAAAAGCTCGAAAAATCTTGAAGATGAGAGCAGAGTCTAAGGCAATGGACAATAATGAACACAGAAAAGGCAAAAACAGCTTGATTATTGAAATGGAAGAACAAAACAGACATACCTTTACCAGAAAGATTATATAGAAGAAAACCCAGTGTAAATCTATAGCCAAACTGTGGTGCTGCTACAGTAAAAATGGCTACAATTTAAGGAATTATTTGGAAGTATGCTCTTGACAATCAACAAGTGGCTTTATTTTGATATGGAGATAATATATCTATTGTGTGAACATTTTTGAAGCTCAAATATGTTAATAAATCTTTAGAAACCAAAGTATTTCATATCCCATCTTGAAAATAAAATTTTCTTCCTTGTTCGTAAAATTTTCTTCCTTGTTCACTCCTGAATTATAAATAACCGAAACACTGGGAATCATTCAAACATAAAAAGTTGGATAATTTATTTGTGAAATTATAGATTACAAGTAGGAAAATGGGTTCAATACTCCTGGAGAAATAAGTAAACCAGGTGAACTAGAAAGAATCATAATGCACAGTTTATTGGATACTGCTCTATGCTGAGGGAAAAAGAATGTAATTTAAATATTTTTCATTACTTCATTTTAAAATAATCCTTTACCAGTCTATTCCATCCAAATTACCTATTTTTTCTGTTCCCAAATTGTATACTTTACTCTGAGATAATTTGGTGAATATGATGATTTTTGCATTTGTTAATATTGTTCTTCAATAGTGGTCTCTAAATAATGTGGAATATTATTCTTTACAATTTA
>PVIH01028325.1:0-15398 GCA_004025045.1 Sigmodon hispidus | reverse complement strand
CCAAGGGAGTGGATGGGGAGTTGCAGAGAAGAAAAATGATCAGATGTGGTGGGAGGGGGAAGAGACCTTCAATAAGGATATACAGGGATGGAAAAAAAATTCAGAGGGAAAGCTGAACACAAAGAAAATATATGTGTAGTAATCTTATTTGGATTTCCACCCTTGATAAGCCATGCTTATGATTATTATCCTCTGTATAGTTATTGTTAACTCTTCAGCATTTTTTTAAATTCTTTTTACTGTTTCTTTGATAAATACAAAATAAAGAAAAAAAAAGAAAAGAAGGGTAGATATGAAAAGCATTCTGTGTCACTGCTCAGGATGACCCATTGAAATCTGTAACTTTCCAGAGTGTTCCAGAAATATCTGGAACACAACCAAGCATGGGAGGTTGGGAAACATAACAAAGACCTGCTCCCTGGACAGAGATTGATGAACAGGAAGGAGATGGAAACAGAAAAAGTAGATGGTAATTCCATAGGAAACTCAAGCAAAATGAGAGTTCTTCTAATTATCTGCCTTCTACTTGAAGAAGTAGTTTCCTTCCAAGTGATACCTCCCCCAGACACAAACAGCTTCTCTGTGCTGGTTCATGAAAGACTATAAGGTGGATACATACACAGCTCCTAAGAAAAAGTAGTGAATTAGGCAACCGTAGATTCCCTATAAATGGAGCCAGAAAATTCGGGTGAGGACTGTTCAATATTGTTTTGTACAAAACATGTTTATAGTTTGATTAAATTGCAATGTATTTTACATTTTATTTCATATATTTTGGGAACAATATTAATGAATAAAAATGTGTGATACAACACAAGCTGTATCCACTCCTGTTCTCTTTCTTCCTCTCCCTGATAAGTCTGAGCTGTGAAAATCGCCCATGCATGTTTCTCAACAAGTGAAGGCTTTCCCACAGACCTTCCAATTCTATGCTTTACTCTGTGCGGCTTCTACTTCAAGATCCTTCATGGACCAACACAGAGAAATCCTTTGGATCTGAGCATAAAACAACCTGCTGTGATGTCACATCTACCTAGAGAGGCAAAATAATTACTTGAAATGAATAATATTTTAAAAATTATTTTAGCATGTGTATGCATGTTAGGGTGCATGCTTGCACACGCACATGTATGCAGGTACCATTGCATGCTTGTGGAGGGCAGAGAAAAAATTTCAAGAGCCCGTTCTTTCCTGCTATGTGAATCTAGAGAGTTGAATTCAGATCATCAGCCTTACTAGCAAGCACCTTTACCCAGAAGGCCGTGCTTGATGACCATACATTTATTCTTTTAAAAGACATAAAACATGTTTCTCTTGTTTTCAAGTCAGTCCTCCATGTTGGTAAGAACTAAGCCTTGCCCTTATTCTACCAGGCTCAGTTTTCTCAAGCTACAACTTAATGAGCTTTCTAGTTCAATTCAGTACTTCTGGGTATGCCCTAATTTAAGAGTAGCTTGAATAGTGAAAGAATCTCAAGTCTCAATATACACTAAGATCAAGGATCAGCTTTGCCTCTAATAGATCACATGACTGTTAGCCAACATCCTCACTAGTAAAGTAGATGGGTCAGATGTTTCATAAAAGCAACTATTTTGCCCATAATCCTGGTATCTTAATTACTTTTCTATTGATCCAAAGAGATACCAAAACCAAGGCAACTTATAAATTCTTATAAACTTATAAAAACTTATAAAGCATTTAATTGGAGGCTCTCAGTGAGTTAGAGTCTATGACTTTCATGGTAAGGTACATAGCAACAGACAGGCAGGCATGGCTCTAAAGCAGTGGCTGAGAGCTTATCTCTGATCCACCAGCATGAGGCAGAGAGGAGGTATGAATAAGAATGATGTAGATTTTAAAATCTCAAAGCCCACCCCAGTGACACACCTCCTCTAAGGTCAGACCTCTTAATTCTTCTCAAGAATTGTTTCACCAACTGTTAGGTTATTATGCTGCTATGGCCATGGCCCCACCTGCAGGGGCTCACGCCAAAGCCTCTGACAATGGCATGCCTATCCTTTAAGATCTCCAACCACATGGGAGACTTTCTCTTTTTCTCTTGCTCTCTGCCCCCAATTCTCTTTCTCTCCCTCCTCTCTTCCCCCCCCCCCCCCCTTAATAAACCTAATATGGCTCCTTGTTGGCAAGTTCTTTCACGTGTGAAATACTAACACCAATTAGCTAAAGACCAAATTTTCAAGTATATGAACCTATGACGGTCATTCTTACTCAAACCTTCATCCCTGGAATCTGATGCTTGTCTCTGTTAGTGGCTTTTCTGTTGCTGTGATAAAATACCATGAGCAAGGCAAATTATTGGGGAAAGAGTTTATTTGTGCTTACAGTTCTGGAGGGATAAAATTTATAATGGAGTGGAGGCAAGCAGGAATTGAGGGATCATATTTTGAAGCAAAGATACAAAGCAGAAAAAGTGAACTCAAATCCCTAAAGCTGGTCTCTAGTTACATGCTTTCTCCAGCAAGGCAACATCTCCTCATACTTCCCAAAGCAATTCTACTAAGGACCAAGCATTCAAAGGCCTGAGACCGTAGGGGATGTTTATCACTCAAATCACCACAAACATCTTAGAGATAGCTCATCTTTGTTCTACCAAAAGACTAAACAGGCTCATACTTGGGCAATTGATTCTGGTTCTTTCCTCAATTCCTAGCTGGGGCCCTCAAACAAAATACTTGACCTCTTTTTACTACTTCACACTAGAGATCATGAATGCCAGAGTCAAGCTTTCCCAAGGGAACGGAGTAGAAGGTCTGTTTCTTTCTAGGATCTAGCAGTTATTATGAAAACTTACCCTGATTCATTGAATGGCCTGGTATTTATTAGAAGAGTCAAAACTCTAGCCCAGAATTTATAACAAAAGTACTATGGGACCTACTGTGGGGAACTAAAAATCTGACCCAATCCTACTTTCAGGCTACAATTCCCATCCTAGCACAAGTAAAATACTCTCATTCCTCTACACAGAACACCTCCCAAAATTAATCTTAGGCTGAAGGTCCAGCACCTTAGAGTCCAAGTCAAATAAAGTCCTTAGAGCATGGTCTCCCAAGGTTTTTACTCTGGATGCTAACTAACCCCATTGATCTGAACATTTGTGAACTGAGCCACACATGCCTAACATATAATGATGTGGTTGATGGAGGAGCATGAAGTGTGCTCATTTGAAAATGAGGCAAAAGATAAATAAAACAGCAGTCACTGGTCCATAACCATATAATATACATGTTCACAGTTTCTTGACTATGGCTCAGACCTACTAACAAGGGATTCTTCATGGGCTTCTACTCTGTATTTAGATTATGGATCACTAATACATCCTTCCTGTGCCCTGAGATGTAGGTCACCTTTGTAGTTGAATTATTCTCATGGTTTACTTCCCTCTTCCAGAGATAACCTCTCCATTTTTTATCAGCCCCAGGTGATGCAATTCCTTTAAACATTGGTGGATTCCTTATGAATAGATTCATAAAGTATTCAATTAGACAGAATTCACATGCATAAATCTCATTGAGACAAACCTTTAAGAAAACATACCAAAACAAAATATAGGCTCTTTTTACTAAGTTTCTCATGAACTCTATTATTTCACAAAGGGAATCTGGAAGAAACACCATAAAACTGTCACATAGTGGCCTTTTTTCTGTTTAAAATAACCTATAGCACACTAGCTCAGAACTCAATGAAGCCTTAACAAAAGGTATTTCTCTTTCGTTCATGTTTTCTTGACAGCACCCTGGATTTGATCTCTGCTCAGAAGCCATGTCTTATTTTAGCATCATTTGCCATCTGGAGAGGCTGGGAATGAGATACAGTTTTCTTTTCCAACCCAGCAAGTCCTGGAGACTTTATATATAACATTTCTTTCTTTAGCTCATCCCTCTTCCTTGAATTTTACTACAGGCAGTTAGAAACAGACGGTAGGCAATCCACTTTCAAGCCTCTTTCTGCAAGACTCCTTAGCTGGGAAAATAGGTACATTTCCTATTTTCACCTCACTGTAGGAGATATTGTTACTAAACTTTGTGCCAGTGTGTATGAGAGTCCCTTCCCTCCTTTCTGTGGCATCTCCCTCCCTCACTTCCAGCAGCAGCAGCAGCAGCAGCAGGCTTCTTAAGGTCTGTTAGATTTTCTCTAACTCTCTGAATTTCTCTGGACTTTTGTTGAAGAATTATCTCTGGACTTTTTAAAGATACAGTCATCCCAACCTGCCTCCATCCTAGATTGACTACCACATAGATTAATCTGGTTTGGGCTCCACTTCACTCCTGGAAACAAAAAGTGTTCAAACTATCTACCACTGCCCATAAAGCCACCTAAAACAAATGCCATAAAGAATGGCATTGATTTTCCTTCAAATACGCAATTTCAGGAATATTCTGTGAGACCTGCGTCTATGTTTAACTCAGTCTTAACAGAGAAAACTCAAAAATAAGACTACATTCACATTTATTGTTTGCTCCCTGATGTTTGGGATGCTAGCTAATAGATCTAGGTTTACAGATAATTTATTGACTGGGCTTAGAATACTCTAAAGGCTTGCTTTCTCAGACTCATGTGTAATGCTTGATTCTGGATGTTGTGGAAGAACTTTGTGTGGGATTGTCATTATAATACCTACATTATGATATTTCTGTGTGTCCTGGTATCTAGGTTCTAATAGGAAACCTGTGAGCCAGCAACATACAGTATCTTTCATGTGTTACCCTCAGAAATCATTAGAGTCATTCTTGTTCTGTGATTTTCAATTAGAAAGTGGTACAAATCCCTGGATTCAAGTTAAGGGAAATAGATTCCATGGATTGGCAAGTGGCACAGTTCTAGAAGACCATGAGATCAAAATTATTGTTGCCAACATTTGGGGAAAACATATTCCATCTACAAAGATGGACGAAAATAGCTTACACATCAAAATAGAGGCTCAGTGCACATCTGTTTCTTTCCCAAGAAAAACTTTCATTTCTTCTCCCAAAATATTTAATGTGGAAACTACAGGTAATCTTTTAAGAACTTTAAATTGGATGCAAAAACTAATGGGTAGATATGCATATATAATTTATTTGTGATGTTAAGAGGACTCATTTGATTCTTCATGTATTAATAACAAGTAGAAAAATAATTATTACTAGGATCTGTTTGAGCAAGAAATTTAAAAAATATGTACTTTTGAGAAAGAACCTAGTTTTTGTAATGCTGAAGATCACTTTAATGATGCTTGTATTAGAGGATTTACCAGGAGGGTGAGGTAACGAGTACTAAAAAAAAATAATAAATAACATTTAATCAATTGTTTTTAGCCAATACTGATTGCACATATGCCAGCAAGCACATAGTCCCTATACATTCATTTTAGCCTTTAAATATCTCAATGGAAACTGAAATCATTTGCAGTAGTTCAGAGCATATTAGACTCTTTACCAAAAAGGCACATTGTGATAGAACCAAAATCTGTTGAACACTGTCACACGGCCACTAAAGTAGTCTTCCTCAACTTTCTATAAACTGGCTGAGATGTCATGAGGCCAGCCTCAAAGGACTTTGTGCCAGATTTTGTATGGCTAATAATTCAGAGGTGAGTGAGTGAGCCATGGGAAGAAGGAAGCAATATACACATATAATAAAATCCTGTTCCATTTAAACTGATCCTGAATACTATAACCCTTCCTCCAATCTAAGGCTTTTAGAGCAAGAAAGTCCAGAGAAGGAAGACTAGATCACATTGGAAAGCAAAAGAGGTAGGAGTAAGATAGAGGAGCACAGATATCACATGGAGGGCACCTGCCACTCCAGCCCCCAGCCTTCACAAAGAATCAAGGCTTAAAGAGTCAGGAAATGTAGGCACAGCACACAATATTACCTTCCAAAAATGCCTACAACAAAGTTGAACATGACAAGGATAATTCTGATGATGCCTACATTGCTTGTATGAGGCCCATTCCCAAAATGACCATTTACCATCTCTTACTATTGGCCTGTTCCAGCCCTTCAATGTGAAGAAATGACATGAGGCCCTTGTGATCTTTTTTATTTCATTTTAATCCCACACCTACTTATTTTCTTTCTCAGTAATATAAACACAGTTTAATGACTTGAATTGCTCAAATTGTACTTTAGGAACTTACCTGTAGCATTCAATTTGATATAGACTAAATATAATTGAGTGGAACAGAATGGGATGGAATAGCATTTAAGTGAATAAAATAAACACAATGTGCTAAGAACTGTAAATGTCAAATCAGGGACTTCTTCTTCTACCCTGGCAGACTTTCTGGCACTATAGTTGACCTCCTATCAAAAACACCTCAAAATAGGAAAAGAACATGAAATTTAAATATATGTGTCACATATGTGTGTGAAATATAGCAGTGAAAGATATGTAAATATAAGTGTGTGAGTGTGTGTTGAGTGTGTGTGACTATATATGTGTGTAACTGTGTGTGTGAATGTGTGGTGTGTGTGTGTGAGAGAGAGACTGTGTATGTATGTAACTGTGTGTGTATGGGTGTGTGTGTGTGTGTGTGTGTGTGTGTGTGCATAGACAGATGTATGGATCAAAAAAATTTTCCTATATCAACAACAGGTGGCAGTACAGGGCTATAGACCTAAAATAAAGGCAACAGAATGCACCATCAGCTTGTTTACCTAGAGGCACCTCCTGGAAGACTAAAACAAGAGAGGAAGAAGCGTGTTGATCTTGGCTATCTTGCTGAAATTAAAGGTCAGATATTGAGAAGATAGAGATGCCTCTTATTTAAAAAACAATAGAATGGTTCACAGAAAACAGCTTTTGAAGTCGATATGATAGTCTCCTTTTATTTTTTTCCTAAATGCTACATGGTACAAATTTAGGTTACTATTCATACTATGGCAAAGCACAAAGGACAACTACTTTGAAGTTGTAGACTTGACAACTTTTGGAGTTCACATTGCACCAAGACGGTGTAGTACTTGCAAGCAGAGCATCTTTTATGTTTATTAGAATTGGCCATCCTGTTGAAATCTCAGGAAGGCCACAATGTTCCAACTGGACTAAGCTGGTCTGGAGTCACAGTTATGCCACAGCTTCCCCTGAAAAATCAGGTTTGACAGGAACAAACTATTCTCCATGCCCCTTGAAATGCTTACAAATCAAAGTTCAACACTTTAGGAAGGACGTTAATAAAAGTTGTACACACAATGATGCAGATTTTACACTGTTAGCATCAAACAAAAAAATTGCTAGATGCATAAAGAATAAAGTTATCAATGCGAAAAGAAAGAACAATTATGAAGAACAGATCCAGACTAGATGACAACACTAGGAATATATCCAAGCATAAAAAATAAATGGGAAAACAAATAAACAACATTAAAAAACAAGAACCAAATTTATATATATATATCATTTATATTATATAAATATGTAATTCTAGGATATTCACATCTGTAATACAGTTGTATTGGAAGGCTATATCAGATTAGCTAACACACAAAGAAAGGTCAGCCACATGCACATGCTCAGTGAGTAAAACTTACTGTAGCCAAGTCTGATGGCTTAAGGTCAGTCCCCAGACCCCATTCAGTGGAGAGAAGCAACATGCCTTAAAATTGTCCTCCATGGAAGCACAGAACAGCATGGGACACATGTGTATGTACTCAGACCCAAAGAAAACATAAACAAATACTTTTTAAAAGAAAACCCAAAATAAAGCAATTGTGGACTTGGCAGTATCAACAAAAGAACTGAAATAGTGTGACATATGGTAAAGAAGCTCAGAAACAACTAGAGACTAGGGAGCCTCTGGACAATATTAAGATGAATGATTTACATGTATTCAAGTGCCTCAAAGAGAGAAGAAGGGATAGGATAATACATGTGGGTAAGCAATGGAGTCCAGAGAAATTTTCAAGTCATTTAAACTTGTAAACACAAAGCAGAAAGTTTAATGTAACAAATCTTGATTACAACCATATAAAAAGCCCCCACTAAACCCATTAAAATCTCACTGCTAGAATCCCATTAGAGAACAAAAAATAGGCAAAAAATCTGCCATCACACACCTTGATTCAAAGCAGTCAAGCTGAAACTGAGCTGGAGGTCTCTTCCTCACTATCTGGCTTTTATTATGCCAGAAAATACAATGCACATTGCCCAGGAGAGGTAGGAATGTGAAAAAGACACACATGATATATCAACAGTCTTACCCCGATATGAATCATACAAACTGTGATGTCAATCTATCAGGCATTTGTGCAACAGGACATTAGTGAGGTAAAAACTCTTTGATTGCAGAAGAGATCTGTTCCACAGGAGCAAACCCACACCTGGTACTATATATCTGATCAGTCACGGCTAGGATATCACAGTCCCCAGAAGGGAACTTTAATTAATAGTTTAATTAAAAACTATTATTTAATTAAATTTACATAGTGAAAACAAAAAATTATTTATGTTTACAGGCAAGTGTTACGCTCAGCCTTAATCAGAGAAGTCTCTCTTTCCGGTGAGTAGCAACTGATACTGGTAATGATAACAAGTGATGGTTGACTAGTTATCTTTAAGCAAGATATGTATATTACCCTTCTCTAAGGCTTTCTAACACTTTAGAAGAAGAAGCAGAAAGAATGAAAGCCAGGAGCCAATGTAAAGGGCTTCAAAGTACCATCTTCTGGGCAAGACACAATTGCAATCATGAACTCAGTTGTAGTCAACAGCACTAGATCTGTGTAAGAACAGACCATGGATGGAAGAAGTGCATTGAAGACCTACCTTTCACTATTGATTCTGGAAGACAAGGAAATATTATCTTCAGTTTCCTATCAACTGGTGAGCCCAACAGACTTCAATGTGTTCCTCCAAACAAAAGACCACATAGGAGGATTTGGTCAAATTCAATACATCACAAGATAATATTAAAAACATGAATATGGGAAGTGACTAATAGGAAAAAAGAAGATGTTGACAAGGATTAGAAGGAGACACAGAGGAAGGACCCACTTTGTCAGGAAAGATCCAAATTGTCAGTGAATAAGGTTAATTAATTTTTATTTAAAAGTTAAAATGGAAAAATGAATCAGTAGCAACAAGGAATTACAATGGACCTCAGACACGTTAGTAAAACATGTTTAGATTTAGGCAAAATACTAAATAAGAGATAAAAAGTGTTACAGCAGCATGGAGATTACTCAGTGGATAAAGTGTACTTGGATGTCTAGTAAACACTTAAAAGCTAGACAAACACAGCAACCACTATAATCAATCCCAGCACTCAGGAGGCAGAGACAAAGGATGTCAAGGGTGAGCTGTCTAGCTAGCCTAACAGGAATTGGTGGTCTCTGGATTCATGGAGAGAAGCTGCCTCAGTAAACAAAGTTAATAAACAATGGAAAAAGATGCCAAAGTCAACAGTCCTATATTCACAGACACACACATGTACCCACCCACCCACCCACCCATACACACATGTATCCACAGACATTTACGTTAATATACACATATATGCACACATACACACATACCACCCTAGCACCAAACCTATGCCCAGTGGGGGGAAAAACCCCTTTAAAAAAATGAAGATATTTGCAAAGTAAAGATATAGAGAGAATACAATACTCCATAAATAATGATAAAGCAAAAATATGATTAAGGAATATCAAGACCCAGAACTATACCATGAAGTGGCTAACATCATGGAGGGAAAAGAAACAATCTTTAATTTTTTAAATTTTAATTGTATAAAATATAATTGTTTTAAACAAAATTTATCAACATATTATAAATTTTGTTGTTTTAATTGTATTTATTTTTATGTGCATTGGAGTTTGGCCTTTATGTGTGTCTGTGTAAGAATGTTAGATCTTCTAAAAGTGGAGTTACATACAGTTGTGAGTTGTCATGTAGTGCTGGGAAATTGAACCCAGATCCTGTGGAAGAGCAACTAGTGCTTCTAACCACTGAACCATCCTTCCAGCCTCTATAAATCTTATAATAAGTACAGGAAGAACGAGATTCCCACCTACAACCTTTCTCACCCTCACCACATCTCTTTGTTTCACCCACCTGCACTCAAGCCACTCTCTCAGGAAAGTAGACAGGGAACCAATAGGCAACATTATCTCCTCTTCCCATCTTTCAATTCCAATTCCCCAATGTTATGTAATCCCCATTCCTGTAGCAGACCACGTGCAGGGGCCCACCTTCCCTCTTTTGTTCCATTCCCTGCGGATTCCACACATCCTCATGGAAGACTCAATTTTTCTCCCACCTAGGGTCCCATTCAGGTCCCCACCCTTCTAACCAATCTCCATTCCTGCCTGTCAGCTTCCCAAAAAGTAGAAACAAGTTCTACCCAAAACCCTGGTAATCACACCTAACAGAGACATGTAGGCCTCCCTACCAAGAAACCCATAGCTACCACACACTCCTAAGTCCCAAAGAGGGCAACAGAATGCAATGACAGGAAAACCCACCCTATGAAGTCAAGACAAGATAACAAGACTAAGAGTTACAATGATTCCAAATCCAAATGCCTAGACACAAGCATAAAACCACAATATCAGTTAAAACAAAATGGCCCAAAACTCTATTACAGTCAGCCCTAAAAAACTGCCATGTAGCTAAAGCACAAAACAAAGACTTCAAAATAACTATCACCAATATGCTCTAGGACCTAAAAGAGGATATGAGTAAACCCATTAATGAAATCTATGAAAATACAAAGTATGATGAAATGAAGAAAACTGTTCAAGACATGACAATGGAAAGGGATCAGTAACAAAAGCTTAAGCTGAGGAAAAATTAGAAGAAAATTAGGAACTCAATCAGGAACCACAAAATAAGCTTTGCCAGACCATAAAGATGAAAGAAAAAAAATTCCAGCACAGAAGACAAGATAGAAAAAAATGGAGAGTTCAAAAAAAGAAAATGTTAGACCTAAAAAAAAAAACCCAGACACAAAACCAAAACATCTAGGAAATCTGGGACACTATGAAAAAGACTAAATCTCAGAATAACAGGAATACAGGAAGGAGAAATATAGGTTAAACATTCAGAAATTATTTTCGACAAGATCATAACAGAAAATTTTTTTTAACCTAAAGAAAGAGGTACAGGACTTCTGCCATTCAGAGGCAGGCCACACGAGTCAGAACCAGTGAGTGACCTGCCTGCTGGCAAAACTATTGTCCTCCTTGGATTTCTGTTCCCCAGGACCGACCCTTCCTGCAGCCTACACCCATCACCCCAACAGGTTCCCAGCCCTACTATTGGGTCCTGCAACCAGCCCCAACTCACTCACCACTCAGAGACAAGTCAAACCAGTCAGAACAAGAGCAAGCCATACAAGCTTAAACAGACTTCAGCTGCTCAGGTGCAAACCACACCAGTCAGAAGACCAGGTACAGACCACAACAATCAGATGAACAGAGTCCCCTGCTGCACCAAAGGCCAAACTAACAGCCAGAAGACCAATTCTGAGCATGATCCCTACTAGACCAGAGGTCATGCCAGCACCCAGAAATCCAGGCCACAAAGCTAGAAAACCAAAAAGGAAATAAAAACCAAGAAACAAAACACACATTAACAAAGACAAACTCAGAAATCAGGGTCTAGAACTAATCATTTCAAACCTCGGTGCCTAAATATCAATGTAAAAACATAATCAATAGCCAGGGCAATACGGCACCACCAGAGCCCAGCTATCCTATCACAGCAAAAATATTACAGCACAGGAAACACATAAGAAAATGGACTTAAAAACAACTTTATGAAGATGATAAAGGTCCTTAAAGAAGAAATTTAAAACTCCCTTAAGAAATCAAGAAAAAGACAACCAAAAATTTAGAGAAAATCAACAAATCGCTTAAGAATGGCAAGAAAGCCAAAACAAACAGGTGAAGAAAACTGTTCAAGACATGAAAAGTAAATCAAAAAAGAGGAAACAATAACAAAAACACAGAAAGAGGGAGTTTAGGAAATGTAAAATCTGGATAAGGAAACAGAAACTACAGACTCAAGCAGGCATCATTTGGAAGAATACAACAGCTTACTGAACATCAAATAGACTGGATCAGAAAAGGAAGTTCCCCAAGTGACATAACAATCAAAGTACTAAACATACAGGTCAAAAAATTAAGGATTAAAAGCTACAAAGAAAAAGACCAAATAATATATAAAGGTAGAACTATGAGAATTACCCTGGACTTCTCAATGGAGACAAAGCAAAAGGGCCTGGGCAGATGTCTTTCAGACAATGATGCTAGCCCAGAAAAATATAGCCAGGAAAACTTTTAATCACCATAAGTAGAGAGAACAAGATATTTCATGAAGAAGTCAAATTTCAGCTGTATATATTCACAAATTCAGTCCTTCAGAAGGTACTAGAAGGAAAACTCCAACCCAAGGAAGTTAACTGCAGCCAGGATACAACAGCAATAGAAAAATCTCATACCAGAAAAATAGAAAGAAGAGAATCCCCCCCACACACACACACATACACATTACCAACACCAATATCAACAATGTCATAACAGGAATAAACAACCAGTGGTCATTAACATCTCCCAATATTGATTAACTCAATTTGCTAATACAAAGAAAATGGTTAACAGAATGGATATGAAAACAAGATCCATCCTTCTTCTGCATACAAGAAACACATTTCAACTTCAAAGATAGACATTACTTCAGAGTAAAGGGTTGTAAAATGATTCTCCATTCAAAGAGACTTAACAAGCAAGATAGTATGGCAATCCTAATATCTAACAACATAGGTTTCAAATCAAAATTAATCAAAAGAGATGGAGAAGGACATTTCATACTCACTCAAAGAAAAATATTTGCCTGGATACCATTTCTATTTGGAACATCTATGCCCCACGTATGAGGGCACTCACATTTGCAAAAGAAATATGACTAAATCTTAAATCACATATTGAACCCCACATATTAATAATAGAAGACTTCAATGTCCCATTCTCACCAACGGGCAGATTATCTAGACAGAAATCAGACAGAAAAATAATAGAACTAATGGGCATTATGACTCAAATAGATCTAACAGATATCTGTAGAACATTTCACCAAAATACAAAAGAATACACCTTCTTCTCAGCACCTCAGGGAATCTTCTCCAAAATGATGACATATTCAGTCACAAAGTCAAATTACCCTCACACACACCCTGTATCAGAAGACTGTAGCGGAAAATTAGGAACTGTATATGTGAACGATCACGTCATAAAAATAGAGACAAGCTGGGCGTAGTTAACTAAAAAAGATTCCAAAAGTAGACCTTCGAGGGAGAGGACCAAGACAAAAAGTCGTCATTCTCTCACGAGAGTTCCCCGACCGAGTGCACAGTTCACTCCAGCTGCCCAAGAGTTTAGACATACGACATAAAAATAAAAAATCTTCCTTAAAAAGACTCCAACACACTACAACCTCATCCTGTCATCTTCTCCTAAAACCGACTCTATTTTATAAGCTATTTTCTCCAAATAAACCCTGTTTATAAACATATCTCAAGACAAGTTTTTACCACAATAATTGGCGCCCAACGTGGGGCTAATTCGACAAACCCGCCGGGTTCCTCACTCGCCCACGGAGCCAGTCTAAACAACTTTGGTTACCAGCTGCGCACGAGCCTCCTGTAAACAACCAGGAGCGAATCTGCCCGTGGCCGACCTCCTGAGAGACAAATTGACCCATTCTAGTAAAACACGCCTAATAAAATTTGTTAAAAGATCTAAAAAACACCCTCCCAGCCAAATCGCCACTTTGTTTCCCCACACCATTGCTGCCGCTGCTGATCACGACAGCGACATCTGCTGGCCATAAGTTCTCATTACATCTAAATATATTTTTTTCTTCCTTTTCTTTTCTACATATTTTTTTTCCTTTCTACAATGTCTTACCAGATAAATGTTCAAAATTTTTCTCACTTTGTCACAATGGTGATAAAAAATTATTTCCAAGATTACACATTTAGAGGTTATCTACACCCAAGAGTCTTTTTGCTTTTTTATATGATAATGTACTTCATACTTAGCTATTTTAAAACATCTCAAAATAAAAAACATGAGGCTAAGATGTCTGACATAGATAAACATATTAAGACACTCCAAAAACTCATTGTTTCCATAAAAAAAAGTCTACTTTGATTACAAAAAAATTTAAAGCTCACATTAATAAAAATTTTTAAAAATTAAATAAAAAATTTAAAAAAATAAATAAAAATTTTGTTAAAAAAATACAAAACTCATGTTGATAAAAATTTTTAAAAATTAAATAAAAAATTAAAAAAAAATTAATAAAAATTTTAAAATAATAAATAAAAACTCTAAAAAATTTAAACAAAAAATAATAAAAAAAAAATATAAAATCTAAAAAAATATTCCATTCTATAAAATTATTAAAAAAATCATTTATAAAAGACTTTAAAACACTAAAAAAAACCATTACCTCTAAGTTACAAAATTATAAGACTCATTTAAAAATTTTAAAAAAAAATTTTAAGATGACACCTACTCAAAATAACCCAAAGCCCCCTCTTAAACAATACTATTACAAAAAAAGGTCTTTACCTAAAATAGTTACCATAAAAAAACTACCCCCCGTCCCTCCAACTCTGTTCCCAATTATAACAAAAACCAAAAAACCACAACCACATAAAAAAACTTCTAACAATATAACATACAATTATAAACCTATACCCATAAAAAATTTAAAAATAATAAAAAAGCCATAATAAACTATAATATACACTCACCTTTTATAAGACAATCCTTAAACTCATAGTCAACACAACATCAAATAATTCCTAATAACTAAAAAAATTTAACAAATACAATGTTAAACGATGGCCAAAACTTCCAATAAAAAAATTAATTTTAATTATTTAATTTTTAATATTATTAAGACTTGAGAAGGAAAATATATATTTAAAGTTGGAATTATGAAGTAATTTTTAGAATTTAGGAGAAGATAACGTTAGTTAATTATTTGGACAGTTATTTATTATTTTTTTGTATAGTGGGAGTATTTATTTTTGTGGCTATTGGTTTAGGATATTTGACAAGTTTTTAAAGAAGTAGGGTATTTTTTGGTAGGACTGTTTTATTTTGTTTAGGTAGGCTTTAGTAGTTTTTATTTTTTATTTTGTAGGTTTATTTTGGATAGTGAGTATGTTGATAGTTTTTTGTTTTTTAAGTCATTATTTGTTAAATTAAATAATTTTTTTGTAAGATGTTTGTGATGTTTAATATTATTTTGAGAAAGGAATGGTGATGTTAGGAGTTGTCATGTTTTTTAAGGCTAAATTTGAGATAATAAAATTTTGAATGTTATATTTTTTTGGTTTATGAAGTGGTTGAAGACATTTATTTATTGGGTGTATTTTAAT
>PVIH01028323.1:0-15401 GCA_004025045.1 Sigmodon hispidus | reverse complement strand
CCCTGGACTGACCCTTCAAACCCCAGTCCATCTATAGGAACACCTGACTCACTCTTGAGGGAGGGGGGACAAAAATGGATTTGGCCGGGAGTGAAGACTGATCCAAGCATTGTTGGTCCAGTGTGACCATAGGACTGTCTGCTCCCTGCCAAGGGAGGGGATGGGGAGTTGCAGAGAAGAAAAATGATCAGATGTGGTGAGAGGGGGAAGAGACCTTCAATAAGGATATACAGGGATGGAAAAAAAAATTCAGAGGGAAAGCTGAACACAAAGAAAATATATGTGTAGTAATCTTATTTGAATTTCCACCCTTGATAAGCCATGCTTATGATTATTATCCTCTGTATAGTTATTGTTAACTCTTCAGCATTTTTTTTAAAAATTCTTTTTACTGTGTGTTTGATAAATACAAAATAAAGAAGAAAAAAAAACTAGGAAAAAAAAAAAAAAGACACAATCTGTAAACTAGAGAACCGAGAAAGATGATGATAAATCCAGTCCAAGTACAAAGTCCTCAAGAGTGTAGACGCTGTTAAAGTTAGCCCAATCCAAAGGCCAAAAAAAAGAAACCTGTGAATTCCCATGTCTGACTGCAGAAGAAGCTGAATATTCCACTTCAAGAAGAGAAGGTAAATTCACTCCTCCTCCATCTTTCTGTTGTATCCAGGCCTTGGGTAAACTGAGTGATACCCACACAATGTGGAAGGTAGCCTTTCTCATGGACTGTGAATTAAATACTAATCTTTTGAGGGATATCTAAGCACACTATGTGAAAATGTGTCTCTGTCCTTCCTTGCCTGACTAGGTGAATTCTGATTGGTTTAATAAAGAGCTGAACAGCCAATAGCTAGGCAGGAGAGAATAGGCGGGACATCCAGGCAGAGATGGGAACTCTGGGAAGGAATCTGGCCCAAGGGATCTGCCATGGAGATGCCGAGGAAATCAGACATATGGTTTGAAGGAGAAGTAACAAGCCATATGTTAGAATATAAACAGATTAATTTAAGTTTTAAGAGCTAATTGGAAACAAGCCTTGGCTAAGGCCAAGCTTTCATAATTAAGTTTCCATGTCATTTTCAGGACATTTTCTGGTGGTTAAAAGAAAGACCTGTTACACTAATCCCTTCTAGAGATACTCTCACACTTACCTAGACTAATGCTGCCAATTCTATGACCACCCTCAGCCCAGTCAGATTTGCACATATTATTAGTCATCATATACTGCTTTTAACTACGACACTACTTTGATGTTTTCTAGCAAAGTTTTCATTGAGAAGAAAATAAGACCAAGGTAACTCCATAGGCTATAGGCACATGTTCAAACTTTCCCAATTTAGTTTCCTAATAATAATGTAAAGAAAATTTCAAAAAAAATTATTTAAGAATTTTTTTATTCATTTTACATACCAACCACAAATCCCCTTCATCCCTCCTCCCACATACCACCACCACATGCCCACTCCCCCCACAGCCTACTTCCCATCCACTCCTCCAAAAGGGTAAAGTCTCCCATGGGGAGTCAATAAAGCCAGTCCAGGCCCCTCCCCCCTGCACCAAGACTAGGCAAAGGGTCCCACCAAAGGTAATAGGCTCTAAAAAGCCAGCTCATGCCCCAGGGATAGATCCTGATCCCACTGCCAGGGGCCCCTTAAACAGACCAAGCTGAACAACTGTCCCCTGCATGCAGAAGGCCTAGTCCAGTCCCATGCAGGCTGCACAGCTGTTGGTCTAAAGTTTGAGAATTGAGGAGTGGTGTCAAGAACATGATCGGGAAATCTACAGGGACAAGGAAACTTTTAAGAGGCAAACAGAAACATACAAGCCAGAGCACTAAGGTCTGGAACTAATGTGTAAGACAACTTTACCTGGTCTCTCTTTGTGGACCCTTTAATCAGATGGAGTGACAATCTCTGGATAAAGCTGATACGCTCAGAGTTCTATTTACCTACCTGCCTACCTATTACCTATCTGCTACTGCCAAAGGAAAAAAAAAAGAGAAAGAAAGAAAATAAACGTGATTATCTTAGCCTGCCCTCTTTTTATATCTTTATTTTTTATATTAATTTTTTTCTCTTTTTCCCCTTTCCCACCCCTTCTCCCAGCCTCTCCGGGCCTCTCTCTTTTCCTCTCATCTTACCCACCAAAAACCCTCCTAACTGTGACCTACCATCAAGTCTTTGGGGTTTTAATTTTATACTATGTACATGACCTAGGAATTCCAAACCAAAGAACTAAAATAAATATTGGTTCTGGGTATTCTAGTTATTAATTTATTGCCTCTCAGTTCTGAACCCACCTTCCTTTGTTCTGATCTGGATACTAAAGTGGAAGCCTGTAATTTTTTTTTTTTTTTGGCTTAATATAAGTCTTTGTTAAAAGAGTGTTGTACAAAGAAAGGAGTTTGGGCTACTGAGAAAAGTGCTTTTTACAAACCTGTTTTCACTGATCTAACATAGTAAACACAAAATGTTTATTTCTAAAAACCTAACAGAAAATTAATACAAAGAATTTCCATCTGATATGTATTCTTTTCTTTCAATGACAGAACTTTAAGCCAAGGTTAATTTTTCAGATGCTGAAATAACCTGTTACATTTATATTTGAATGGATTTGTGTTCACTTCTTCTTTAAGCCAATGTCTTTATCGACAGATTAATTTACACAGATAGCTCTTAAAGTTGTTTAGGAGAACATGATTCTGTTTGACCTATCCTAAGATTGGTTGTTCAGTTATCCCATTTCACATTCAAAGTATTTTCTCTATCTTTTTCTGAATAATAAAAGACTTAGGGGCTTTGTGACCACACTAAAAAATGAAAACCACTTAAAAAAAACCAGGTTTTTCAGTATGTATATATTTATAAATATATACATATATAATATATATAAAACCCTTCCAGTTTCATTTTAATTTGGTCCATAATAGGATTATGAAACACAAAACACACCCAACTCATATTCTAACAGGTATCACTTTGTAATGGTTAACTCTATGTCAAGTTGACTGGGCCATGACTTGCCTAAATATTTGATCAACTTATTCTATGAAGATGTTCTATTTTGTTTTTGAGATAGAGTCTCACTGTATAGCTCAGGCTGGTCTCTAACTCATGATCCTACTGCTTCAGCATCACCAGTTCTGCGATTACTGGCATGCACACTACACACCATGTACATAGACATGCTGAAGGAGTTCAACATGAACAATGAAGAAACTAAAGCAGATTGTCCTCCCTGGTAGGTGGGTAGGTAGGGAAAGGACCTACCCAATCTGTGGGTGGTCAAAGAGAATGAAAGAAATTGTCTTCCCAAACAAGGGAGAATTCCTTCATGGCTGACTCCCTTTGAACTGGGTCATGAGTCATTCCTGCCTTTACAACACAGCTGAAATGGTAGCTCCTTCTTGGTCTCAGACCTGCTGGCCTTCAGACGGGAGCTGTGCTATCAATTCTCCCGGGCCACATCTTTCAGATCATAAAACCTGAAGACTCTGTAACTGCCTGTCAAATTCCTTATCTTGTTAAAAAAAATAGTCTTCATACATGATACACACACACTTTTCTGTTTCTCTTCAGAGTCCTAACATGTACTGACAGGACTGTTGACGCCTGCCCAGACTTCCCTTCTAAGCACATTCTAGAACAGTGCTTCTCAACCCTCCTAAAGCCTCAAACCTTAATTACAGCACCTCATGTTGTAGTGACCCCTAGACACAAAACTATTTTTATTGCTACTTCATAACTCTAATTTCCCACTGTTATGAATCATAATGTAAATATCTAATATACAGAATGATCTGATATTCGACCCTGTGAAAACATCATTTAATATACCCCCAAAGAGGTCAAAACCTGGGGCTGTAGAGATGGCTCACAGGTTGAGAGCACTGACTGTTCTTCCGGAGGTCCTGAGTTCAATTCTTAGCAACCACATGGTGGCTCACAACCATCTATGATGACATCTGGTGTCCTCTTCTGTATACTGTATACATAATAAATAAATCTTTGAGAAAAAAAAAAAAGAGGTGAAAACCCACATGTTGAGAACTTCTGTTCTAGAACTTTCCAATTCTCTCATTTTTTTCTTTAAACTAACTTTCTTTCTTCTCTCATTTCAAAGATAAAAGCATGTGGTTATTATCCCCTTCTCATGCCCCCATTCCTCTATTCCATAGCCTTCTAGGTACAGTCCTAGCCCATCTCTGTAACTGTGTGGCCAGAATATGAATTTTCATTTTCTTGAAAGCCCCACCTAAGACCTAAGCCATAGCTGTATGGCTAGGGAGGGGAGACATCTAATCTAGGCTTGTCCAATCAAAAGCCAAAAACATAATTAGGGTTTGTGTCTCAGGATTTGTTTTCTCACTCTAAAAACTGAAGAGTTAACTGAAGTCCCTATCTTTGAACAGACACATGCAATAATTAGACCCGCTCAATAGAGCAGGCACAGTATAACAGAGTTGAGAGCTGATAAAAAGAAGGCCTCCTAAAACTCAGTTCCCTTATGCCAGTCAATTCCTGAAGTTTCACCCTGCCACTACATTGTCAGTAAATTCCCTTTTCAGTTTAAACTGATCTGAATTATGTTTTGGTTAGTTATAACCAGAGAAGAAACAGTAAATTCCTCCTGTGTATACAAATTCATATAATTAAACTCTAAATGATCACCTCAAATATTATATATGACAAGTTTTTCATAAATTAGTATTGTCCTATATATAGGTATAAATATATATGTAATAATTTACCTTTAAGATATTATTAACATTGAAGATACTTAAGATGTAAAGATTACCTAAAAATGATTGTTTCTTTGCTTATACCAAAGGACTTATCAGTAAGTAAGCAGGATTTTAAAAAAAAAAAAATATGAGCTCTACATTCTCTGAAAAATTCTGAGTCCCATTAAAATGTATAAAAATTAATATTCTAGTCACATTACTGTAATCACGCCATCTTTAAGTAAAATCAAACATTTATCAAATGATTGTATAAAAGCAACTCTTTCCCACAACTGTTTTTAGAGGGCATGAAGTATTCTGACCATGGTTATCAACCAGGGTGACAATGGGCTCACAATGTAGCTCCAAAATCCTGACTCTTAGCTCATGTGTGTGTGTACGTGTACATGTATGTACACATGTGTGCATGCACATACGTGCGTGCCTGGAATCAAATACAGTAACTTGCACATGTTAGTCAAGCACCTACTCCAGCTCCTCTTCATTTCTTCAGACCAATGTTTTCCTTTTCAGTTCACTAAAGGCTGAAAATACCTTCTCACAAATCACAAAAGAACTGTCATGGAGAAAATCTTTAATTTACTATTATGTAAACAAAAGTAATAAAAAATAGTCTTGAGCTTTTTCTTTAACAGCATCAGTATTGTTTGAAGAAACAAGAAAGCTGGCAGCTTATTAAATAATTGAAAACCTAGAACTAAAAACAAAGTCATCAGTATTTATAGTCAATGGAGTTAAAGTTTCCAGTAATTAACAATTTTTTAAAGGTCCTGGGAAGTGGTTTTAATGTCTGATTTCCCCAACCTCGCTCTTCTTACAGATCTTCCTGAATAGTATTCTAAGTATGAACAAAAGACAAGAAAGTCACACACACACACATACATACACATCAACAATAACAAAGAAAAAAGACCATGAATTTGAAGGAGGGGTGCTTGTTAGGGTTTGGAGGCAGGAGTTAAGTAATTATATAATTTCAAAAAATTAATATGTTTAAGAGGTTTGGCAATAAAAATCAGTTTTAAATACTTTTGTACGCCAGGAGATTAGCACATTAAGAAATAGGTGTGTTTCATATGTAACAATGAAGAAAGAATAAACACTGTTAGTTTTTGTAATTGGTGTTCCTGGTTGTCAGCTTGCCTATATCTGGAATGAATTAGAATTCAGAAATGGAGGACATACTTGTGATCTGGACTTTGAGGCAAGAAACCTTTGATCCATATCTTGAGGCTGGATGACAAATACCTTTAAACCTGAAGCTGGAAGGCACACATTTAATCAGGGCCACACCTCCTGTTGGAAGCCTACATAAGGACAATGGAAGAAAGAAGGGGTGATCTTTGCTGCTTGCCCTCCATCAGCACATTCATTTCCTTCTTCAAAAGTCCCAGCCTCAGGGGACTGAGCAATTACTAGATTTTTGGACTGTCCACTCCTAAGTAGCCATTGTTGGACTGCAGCCTGGAAGAAAACCTTGGCTAATACAGATTTGTATATAAGAGAAGAGGGAGATATTATAAGAAAGGATAGATAGATAGGTGGAAAGAGAGAGGGAGAGAGAGAGACTCTCCACAGAGGGATGCTAATTAAAAAGAATATTTCCCTCTGAGTCCGGGGTCTAGGACCTGTTTGTGATGGTTACTCTTAATTGTCATCTTAAAAGAATTTAGGATTATGTAAAAATAAAACCTAATATTTGTGAGGGAGTTCTTAGGGTAGGTCCAGACGAAGTGTGAAGATGTACCTCAGTGTAGACAGCACCATTCTGTAGTCTGGGGTCCTGTAATGAATAAAAAAGAGAAAGCGGGGCTGGAGAGATGGCTCAGCGGTTAAGAGCACGTCTGCTCTTCCAGAGGACCCGGGTTCGATTCCCAGCACCCACATGGCAGCTAACAACTGTCTGTAGTTCCAGTTCCAGGCAAACACCAAGGCAAATAAATAAATAAATAATAAATTAAAGTTTAAAAAAAAAAAAAGAGAAAGCAAGCCAATTACTAAATCCATGCTTTCTGACTGTGGATAGACAATGTAACCTGCTGCCTCAGGCTTCCGCCACCACACTTTCCAACCATGGCAGACTGTGAGCCAAAATAAACCACAGCAGCACAGCCAGTAACTAATACTCAAGGCTAAGAATACTCATTTTTTATTGTATACTATTTGCCACCTTTGGAAGATTTGAATGTATATACTTCCCATTGAAATATGTAAAAATAGGGCTGGAGAGATGGCTCAGCGGTTGAGAGCACTGACTGTTCTTCCGGAGGACCTGAGTTCGATTCCCAGCAACCACATGACAGCTAACAACTATCTGTAACTCTAGCTTCAGGGCAAAACACCACTGTACATAAAATAAAAATAAATAAATCTTTTTAAAAATGTAAAAATAAATCACATAAAACATATATATTATATGTTATACTATACATATATGTATATGTGTATATATATATATAAGTTGAAGTTATATAAGTTACATGAAACAAGGTATAAAATATATTGGATCTTTATTTGGCTTTGTTGTTTCGGTTTTTGTTTGGGGGTTCGTTTGGTTTTCAGTTTTTGGTTTTGTTTCAGTTTGGTTTAAGAAATTTTTTGTTTTGTTTTGTTTTGCTTTTTGAGACAGGATTTCTTTGTGTAGTCCTGGTTATCCTGGAACTAGATCTATGGACCAGGCTGCCCTTGAACTTACTGCCTGCCTCTGCCTCCTGAGTACTGGGATCAACGGAATGCACCATCACCATGGATATTTAAAGGATAAGAAGTCTGTTGGAATATGGAAAGAATCAATGCATATTTGGCTTGTGGAATAAGCCTTAAGTAATGACAAAGTAGATCTAGACAGAATAGACACATATCAGAAATCACTCCATGGGATAGTATGCCTCAGTATAAACACACAGTTGAGACAAGATGTGGCATATTAGGAAACCACATTTATTGTGGTGAGTCTTCTATGGATACTTAACACAAATTTATCATCTCGGGGTCTCTCAGAAGAGTCTGGATCAGTCAGCCCTCTCTCTGCTCAGTCTTGCCAGGCTTGTCAGTGTTTGACAGAGCTGTGGTTTCCCCTAAAGCAGGTGTCCCTCTTTTCCCAGAACTGATGCTAATGCATACCTTTGCGAATATACTCTCAGCTTGTAGGTGTCATTTGCAACTCTTGACAAGTGGACCCTGAGACAGCTCTTTGTAGAATGTATGGGCCCTAGAGGCTTCTAAGGGCCTGGGGACAAGCCTGGCCTCAGCCATTGCAAAATGGTGATAACTAGTGCCTTAAGACACATGCTCCTAAGCACTTCTGCATCAAGCACCCTGAGGTCTGCCTGGGGCTTGACAAGGGCAGAGTGGATGCAAGGTGACCTAGACCAGCGAGAGACCACAGCCTGCGGCTACAGATACCAGCAAACCAAAGCCCTTTCCCCTGGCTGGGAAAATGGTATTTAAGGTTTTCCTCTCCACGATAAAATTGGTCTTGCTTGTTTCAGCTTGTCCCCTAAGGCTGTGTCATTGCTCTCTGTATCATCTTGGCCCCTCCCTCAAGGGGAAATAGCAGGACCCTTAGCATAGAGGCAACCCCAATACCTGACCCCAAACCAGGGTCACCCCAATAGCTTCTCTCATCCCAACCTGAGAATCTTTCTAATTTAAAGAAAGACACATGGCACCCAGATAAAGGCACTTGCTTGGTAACCAGGCTGCAGGTATAATGACTTACAGCATTCACAAGTACTGCCCATGCTGAAAGGAGCAGGATTTACACAGGATGGGAAACCCTAAGAGCTGAGAATCTAAGAATCTTGACTAGCACAGACAATGATAAAAGTCGAAAACAAAAGCTCTCCAAAGCTATGCCAAAATTCAATGGTTTTTGTCTAATATGCCTGAGCCCAAAGATGATGGCACCTGTAAAGTGTATTTGCATAAGTAACACTTGCATCTGAGGATCTTCTCATATTGGAAACTGTCTATTATTTGTCCATAGTCATTGTTGTCATCAAAGGCCTGTCTTACTCTCTGGGAATGCATGCCTCACACCCATAGTCCTTCTTTCAGTATTACCCTTCCTTACCTCTGACTCCCATTTTCTTAGCTAACTTATCTATGAATATTAGATTAACAGTGAACTTACAAAGACTCCACCTCATCCAACAAAGAACCAGCAACTTTGGCCTATATTTTCTTCTACTGGCCTTTATTTTTCAAACGCTGTTAATTCATGCTTTTTAAAAAAGCATTTTTAAGTATTTTAGACTCATCTGGCCCTCATCTTTTACCTATTACGAAGAAAGAATTGTAAACAGCTTAGCTTTGTTTAAGTAAAATGTCATTTCTTCTACCAGATGGAAGAAAAGTAGACACATAATTAATATTCCTGAAATGCAAATATAATTATTTAGGAGCACACATCTGAGGGATTAGAAATACCTACTTCTTTTGTCTGACAGTTTATATTTTACTCACAGACAAAATTAAAAGACCTTGCTCATTTTGTCTACTGACTAGGGAGACAAATGTTATCCTGAAATCTAAAACACACGTTACTGGAAAGAGAAAGTCAATGTGTGAAGTTGGTCTCTCAGAACACTGCGGTGAAAGGCCGCAGAACTTCAGGCAGCTGCTATACTGCTATACAGATTTAGTAGTACCAGTGTTCTCTAGCTTTAAACAAGACAGCAGTACAGCTTCCTCTTACAAAGGGGATATGCTAACATGGGTATGGTGGTTGAATAAAATGGCCCCCACGGGCTCATATCAGAGTCATCAGAGAGTGGCCCTAAAGAAGGATTAGGAGCTGTATGCTTGTTGGAGGGAGTATGTCACTACGGTTGGACTTTGACGTCTCAAAAGTCCATGCCAAGCCCAATGTAGTAGGATTCAGGCATTATCTAGGGAATCTTAGAGACATATCTCTAAAGTGCCAAGACCCTAAATGGGGCATGGCCAGACCCCATTAAGACCCCGAGCACACTGACATTCCTTCCTGTTTGGTTCCTGTGTTCTCAGGGAGCAGATCAGCCATCCGACATGAAACAGCTCCACTCTCCAAAAATTGTTTTAAAGTTCAAATTATATCGTGAACATTTATATACCCTTCAATAAATATTAATTCTTTATATAATATATTGCTAATAAATATTTCAACAATATCTGGCACCCATTGTGGGCTTAGTTATCCCAGGAATATTGCAGCAATAGCCCAGTGTCTCTATCCATCTCTCTCTGCCTGCAGATCAGAATGTAGCTCTCTGTCTGCATGCCACCATCTCCTATCATGTTGATAATGCACTAAACCTCTAAAACTATAAACAAGTACACGGTTATTCGCTTTCTTTAATAAGAACTACCTTGGTCATGGTGTCTCTTCCCAACAATAGAACAAAGACAATGGGTTACACAATAATAAACCTAACATAAGTTGAAAATATCCTTAGTTTAAAATGTATTTAATACACCTGACCTACTAAACATAATTTTTAGCCTAATTTTTTATGTGTATAAGTGCTTTGCACACTTGTATGTATGTGTTTCAGGTATATGTCTGCTGTCTGCAGAGGCCAAAAGAAGGTGTCAGATTCCCGAAATTTTGAGTTACAGATAAATAATTATGGGTGCTAGGAGTGAAACCTGTGTCCTCTGGAAAAACAGCAAGTATGCTTAACCACTGAACTACTACTCCAGCCCTTGGTCTATGTCTTATAAATGGATAGAAAACTTTTATTATCCTAAGGTTAGGTTAAATATTCTTAATATAAACCCTATATTATAACAAAGTATAAAATAACATTCCAGTAAATATGTAATTACTGAAATCTTATCTAAAACATAAAACTGACTTGAACTTTACACCATTATAAACTAGAATAGTTAAGTCAAATCATTATAAACCAGAGACTATCTATATGATTTAATGGTAATGATGGTTTAAAGAAAAAAACAGACTTTGCTAGCAAAAGTATAATTTTAACACTTTCAATCAATGGCTTGGAATCTGCAGTTGTCAGAGTGTCAAGCACGCACAAGAGTTTCCGAGTTCTTTGACAGCAGCTTTATAACACAGGAGTTAAGTCTTCAAATAACACCTTAACTCCTATTGCATGCAAGACATGTGCTGCTGGGTAGATTGGTTGGTGTTGATGGAGAACAGAAGACCAGACATGACTCTGTCTTCAAGTAACTGATAAATAAAAAAAACCAAAATCCTGCCAGCATAAACAACCCAACTTTCTTTTCCCTACCTTCAGCAGGTAGATTCTTGCCATATTCCCTTTACAATTCCTAGTATCTGTGCCCAGATACTATCTGTGCTCTGGTGCCCTTGATATAGAGAGGGCCTGTGACTTGTTTCCTTTTTTTTCAAGATTTATTTATTTATTTATTACAGTATACAGAAGAGGGCACCAGATGTCATCATAGATGGTTGTGAGCCACCATGTGGTTGCTGGGAATTGCACTCAGGACCTCTAAAAGGACAGTTGGTGCTCTTAACCTCTGAGCCATCTCTCCAGCCACAACTTGTTTCTAATAAAAAGAACACAAGAGTGACAGGATGTCACCTTACATGTCCATGACTCTGTGGTTACGTTAAGAACATTTATTGGAATTGTTAGAAACTTCACCAGCCATGGTAAAGGATGCTGTAAGGCAGGAAGTGCAGAATGTTTTTATGAACCAAAGGTATACTCACATAGGAAAATGAAATTCTCAGTTTCACAACCATAAGAAACTAAATTCTTCCAGAAAACAAAGTGAGCTTACAAGTGTCTCCCAGTCTAATAAACCTCAGCTGACCAGTACAAGCAAGCATCTTGAGAGAAGCTTTGTGAGACAACTATGGAGAGGGTTCCAATGGGCTATGCCTAGAAATTTGGTCCACAACAATATAAAAACACATGAATAAATGCATACTGTCAAGCTGCTAAGCCTAAAGTGCTGTTGTGAGATGGTCAGTTTTCATTGGAAACTTGATACAAACTGAAATGACTGGAGGAGCGTCTCAGTGAGGGATTGTCTACATTGAGCTTCCCTGTGGGTATGTCTGTGGAAGACCACATTAACTGATGTGGGAAGACAGCCCACTCTGGGCAGCACCATTCTCTGGACAGGAAGTCCTGACCTGTATAACAGTAGAGAAGCCAAGCTGAGCATAAGCAAGTGAACAGGTGAGCATGTACACATTCATTCTCTCTCTCTTCTTGCCTGTGACTGTGATGTAACCAGTTGTTTGGATTCCTGCCTTAATTTCCCTACAGTAGTAAACCAGAACCTGAAATTGCAAACTGAAATAAACCTTTCTTCTATGTTGCTTTATTCTCTTCTTTATTATTAATATTTTTATTTAAAAAAATTTTTCCATGCCCAAAAGAAGATACTAAGACATATTGTTTCAGAGTAGGAGGTAATTAACACAGCTTCCCAGTACTTCTCAAGCTGCTAACAAATCAAGAGGTAAATTCAAATATCCTTCTGCTGTGTTTGGTTGATATCCCTGGGAGGCCTGCCATTTGCTGAAAGGAAACGGGGCAGGGGGGGTTGATTTAGGGGAGATGGGAGTGGGGGGAGTGGACTAGAAGGTGAAGAGGGAGGGGAATCAATGGTCAGGGTGTAATATGAGAGAAGAAAAGGAATGGAGAGAAGGAAGGAGGGAGAGAGGGGGAAGGAGGAAAGGAGGAAGGAAGGAAGAAGAATTTCAAATAGCCTAAACATCAGATCATCAAAAGTGATATGAAACTCTCTACACTAGAGATATCCAGACTTAATCAGCAGACAGAAGAAGCTCTTGTAAGATTGAAGAGTCAATCTGCAGAAGATACTGGCAGAACAGGCAGCATGGATGCCTGATTAACAAATCAAAAACTAAAGATGAGCTTCCTCTCAGCTTTTACAACCTCAGAAAGCAAAGACTTCTGGCTAAATGCTCAGACTGAGTGACTAGGCATGGAAACTAATACATGGAAAGTTGAAGGGTCAAGAACTTCACAAGGGCCGATAAGCAGACAAGCTGAAGGTGAAGAATGAAAGTGCCATTCTTACTTATTCAAAGAGGTAAAACTATGTGACTCCAAATAAATACAGCTATTTTATTTCATATCTAGAAACCACCTTTTCTTGAATAAGAATTGGCCTAGATGAGGAGCCAGAGCAATCCTATACACCACCTAAATACTCTTATCATCATTTCTCCCGAAGTCCCATCACCACAGACTCATTATAACACAAATGTTTTCACACATGGAATGGAAATGATGTTGAAAACAACTGTATCAGAATCATAAATACAGCTAAAAACTACCAGCTTTAGCAAGGTTTTTTATAATTTAATAAAGAAAAGAAGGAAAAGCACTGGATTTTCAATGTGCTCATTTATTGTTAACTTTTAAAAGTGTAAAGATAGTCATTTTTGCAACAAAAAAGTGTGATAAAATTTATGTCTAGAATATTGCATTTTTCTCCTTTGTTAAAGGAAATTTACTACATCATTTCATTTTGCTACAGAAGTACAGCAAAATCAATAACCTACTTCCAAATGAGCAGCTTTTAACCTATTTGGGGACAGGCTAAAATTAACTTTGACTGCACATTTAAGAGAGAGTTATTTTAATTTCTTTTAATTATATACAATGTTGGGCTTTTTGCAAATCATTACCTGTTGAGATGTACTTTTCCTTGACAATTTAGTAAGATAAAACATTCATGGTTAACTGAGAAAATTACTCCTAAAGTATTACTAAGTGCATAAGCACATTTCCAAAACTGCAGGAAATAAAATCAAAACAAATGTGAAGAATGTGCATTTACTTAAAGCTTGAGCACAAACCTAGAGGCAAATGTGCAAAGTAGAGCTTGCCAGCAATGTGCCTCAAGGTATGTCTCTCTGAATGCCCCATTTGTGAACATCTAGGTCAGTCCTATGGCTGACAAAACAATGCCCTAAATAGGGCATGAAAATAAATGAAATGTGCTATAATGTAAACCAATCTATCTTCCAGATTCAAGGCAGCACCACATACAACAGTGTTTCTGAACCAGCATACAAGAACTGAAAACAAAAGGTATAAAACATTTTTATAGGTATTTTTGAAAGTAAATAAACTAACTAGACAGAGTAAATGAAAGATGATCTATATGCCTCTTCTGATATCTCAGTCAGGGGCAAATTCACATGTTAGTATTTGACTTGCTGTTCCCAATTACAACAGATAGTAAATCAGACTCATAAACACAAATAACAATACAAAACAAAATAAAGTGATACTAAGAATACAGGCTTGAAAAGAAGAATCCACAGCAGAGTTGTTATATCAGACTAGTTAAGAGAAAACCATGAGCATTCACAAATTTGTCCTTAAGAACAGTTCAAATTCTACTAA
Source organism: Sigmodon hispidus (assembly GCA_004025045.1). Lineage (NCBI taxonomy): Eukaryota > Metazoa > Chordata > Mammalia > Rodentia > Cricetidae > Sigmodon > Sigmodon hispidus. The sequence continues at coordinate 1,286 of PVIH01028323.1, read as the reverse complement.
GAATTTAGTTACCACATAAGAGAAAGCACATCCACACACAATAGCACAAAACAAAGAATGAGAATCAGTAGAAGATCCAGAGCAGTGGTTCTCAACCAGTGATCCTCCATCCCTCAGGGGATCAAACTGCCCTTTTAGGGCCCACATAGCAGGTGTCCTGAATATCAGGTCTTTACATTACAATTCGTAACAGTACCAAACTACAGTTAGGAAGTAGCAAAAAAAATATAATTTTGTGATTGGGGATCACCACATCATGAAAGACTAAGGGTCAGAGCATCAGGAAGGTTGAGAACCGCTGATCTAGAGATGTACAAAAACAGAGTAAACACTTCAGTTGTGAACAAGAAAGGTAACACGGAAGAGGAGTGTTTGAGCTGGGCTTTAAAAGACTATGTGCAGATCAGAGAAGGACTGAGGCCTTTGAAATTCAGACCCCCCGGTCCAGAGGTGAGCAGATTCCTGCACCTGAACCACCCATCCAGAGAGTCCCTCTCCAGCACCAGGTCAATCCATAGGGTCTGATCTCAGATTCTCCCAAACAGACAGGACCTAGGGTTTGGCTGTGAGGGGCTTCTCCAGCCACACCTAAAAAGGGGGACCTTGTATACCCAGGCCCCACCTCCAGGGCGACTGTGTCATCAGAGAAGGACTGAGGCTTTGAAATTCGGACCTCTTTCCAGAGCAGAGTCAGAGATCAAACAGCCCCCTTTCTCAGAGAGGACAGGAGACACACAAGTCCTCTTGCCACAACTGACTAGGAGCTGCCTAATTGTGAATCACTGAAGCCATGGGCAGACACCAGTGCAAAAATATATATAACAATATAAAGAACAACAAGGCAACACCAGAAGAAACTGGTGGATCTACAACTACAAGACCTGAACAAAGCAATGAAGAGGAAACAACACCAAAAACACCTTTATGAAGATTATTGAAGCCTTCAAAGAAGATATAAAAAATTCCCTTAAAGAAATAGAAGAAAATACAAAATATTGGAAGAGATGAACAAACACTTGAAAGAAAACCAAGAAAAGGTAAACCAAAAAATGAAAGCAACATTCCAGAAACTAAAAACTGAAATAGGGCTGAACTCTGCACCTGGCCACACCCACAGCTGCTGCTGAGGGAATCTGCAAGACTCCCTACTACGACCCCGAACTGAGCGAACTGAGCAAACCAACTGCAGGGGTCTCTGAGGGGCGGATTCGAACCCTGACCAGAGGTGAGGAGGGTTCGGCAGGCCTCAGTGCCTGTATCCTGGCCTGGGAGGGAGAGTTGAGCTC
>PVIH01028322.1:0-15401 GCA_004025045.1 Sigmodon hispidus | reverse complement strand
AAGAAAAGAAAACTAATCTTTGGATTCCCCTCTTAGCCTTCCTTTGTCATTTTAAAGCAGAGACACATCGGAACAAAAATTGCTTCTGGTCTGGGATGGGCTGTGCACTGGTGGCACAGCTGTTGCTGACCTGGAGGTACTTCCACCTAGACTTGATCAAAACCCAGTCACTGAAGATTTTAGTCTTTATCCTGGTTGTCAGGACAGTCTGCACAATAGTGAGGATTATATATCTCTTAGTAGTTTGGGGAGGGGAGACAAGGAGACTGACATTTATGTCTCAAATAAGACATGTAAACAGTCAAATGCCACCTAACAAAGACAAATATGTACCAGGCCTACACATTTCCAAATATCAGTCCAGGGAGCTGCAAGATTCTGATCCAAAGCCAGCCACTATTCATCAGAGACCTCAGCCCCCAGAGCTGGGGATTTAGGATAGTCTTCAATCCAAAGCAAGACAAGATCTGTCTCGGTGCCTCACATCCACCTGCGTGATTTACTTTTGTTTCCTGGGTTCTCTGCAGACTCTTGTTGTTTAGGAAAAGGACAGTGAAATCCTTCTGTTCTGTCCCATGTCAGTCAGATGGATGACAGGAGCAGAGTTCTGATGAAGATCTGCTAGTCTTCATCAAAAAGAAAGCCTGGGCCCTAAGGAATGTCACCACTGATCACTGGCCATGAGACAGGCAATCTGGCTGGAGACTGTGGTTAGACAAAGCCCTGGGGAGATGTCTCAGTGGGGTAAATGACCACCATTGAGCATCTAAGTTTCTTAGCGACCACATAAAAGCCAAGTAGAGAAGCCTTGTGTCACGTCAGCCCTGAGCAGTCAGCAGGTAGACAGGCAGAGTCCTGGGACTCACTGCCCAGCCAGGCTCACAGTATCACAGTAGTGGTGAGTTTCAGGCTCCATAAGAAAGCCCATCTCAATAAGTAAGGCAGAGAGTGACAGATAAGACACCAAGACACTGACGTCTACATGTCCATACAATGTCGTATACATTCACACACATTTACACAGGCATATACCTCCTGTATCTGTACACAACATGCATCTCTCTCTCTCTCTCTCTCTCTCTCTCTCTCTCTCTCTCTCTCTCACACACACACACACACACACACACACACACACACACACACAGAGCACTCAGGACATTTTCTCAATAGATACATTAGATACATCTGCAAACCATACAGGAAGCCTGTGGAGTCTCAGCACTAACAAGCTTAGCAGTTGCCCTGTGAGTGGTGAAAAAGGCATGCTTACGTTCTCAGTGTTATTTTTTAGCTTGAGTTTCTGATTAACAGGCTCCTAGAGCGATGGTGGTTAATTGACTCTGGCCAGAGAGGTGTATGCTGAGTATAATGCTCTGTCTTCTACATGGGATATTTGAAAGACTGCTGCAGGCCATATTTGGGAACAGCTCTTGATCTGTCTGCCCTCTACTTTCCCAGCCAAATTTCTTTTCCTGGGGAGCAGTGTGCATTCGAGGGAGTCTCCTAACTTCTAGGGCTCCCTGATTTGATTATCCTGAGTGAGCTATTTAGCCTCTTAGAGCTCTGTTTCCTCCACTATCTTAGATCTTGGGGAGGAATTCAATGAAAGCCTACCTAAAGCTTACATATGGTGTGACAAGCCCTCATTAACTGTTAGCTTCTCATTACTGTCAGTATGACGGATCCCAGGCTTATTGGAGCTTAGGTGAGCTCAGCAGCTCTCCCCTGCTCAGCACGGTGAAGCCAGCCGAGAACATAGACAGGATAACAGGGCCCTTGCCCCAACATCTCCACATCCCAGAAGAATGTTCAAAGGACCTTGCCAGGTTTAAGATACAACTCGGGGTAGGTAGGATAGCTGCCCAGCATATGCACGATCCTGGTTCAATCCCTAGCATCCTGGGTTTGGGGGTGAGGAATTTGCTGGTGTATCAGCCAATGTAATCACAGTGTCCTCACAAAAAAAGCAGCAGAGCATCAAAATTGTCAGATGAGGAAGCAAAGCAGAAGGGGAGAAGAGGCATTGATGCTGGGAGGAGGGGGAGGAGCTAAAGAACATAGCCAGCTCTGGAAGCAGGAAAGGTGGAAGTGGATTCTTATAGCCTCCCAAAGGAACTCAGTCCTGCCAAGACCCCGAGTTCACAGCAATAAGGCCTCTGAGTTCCAGAGCTGTAATTTTATTTAAACCACTGAGTACATGGTCATTTGTTCCAGAGCCTTAGCAAACAAACAGGCTGAGCGATGGTGGAGGGCTGCGAGGCCAATCAGAAGCTCAGAGAAAGGGGCAGTGGTACACTCTCTCCATCTCATCCCACCCAGAGGGCTCCTGGGGGAAGGTCCTCAGCCTGCAGGAATGAGCAGCTTGCTGCCAGTTGCCCAACTCCTAGAAGAGGGCTGAGCCATGCCATAGTGACACCCCAAAGTAGAGGGTCATAAGAATGAACACCATTTAGGGAAGGGACAGTTTTTTCTCCCCAAAATGCCCCAGTAGATGAGGATTGGGGGAAATTGAGGCAATGATCATAAATGTGGCTTCCATAGGCTACTGAGGAATTTCTGCCAAAAGGGAAACCAGCTTAAAAGGCCAATCTCATCTCCCTATAGTGTCTGTACCTTTTTCATTCCCGCAAGAAGTCATCACTCATGAAATATATTGAATAAATGAGCAAACAAATAAGAGAATGGAAGGTAAAAAGATTCTAGCTATTATCACAAAAATCATCATTTTTCTTGACTTGGAGTAGGGGGCAGGGAGTTAGATAGAGGCTGGGAAAAGTTCCTTTTAATGAATCTTGCTAAGAAGGGCCTGACTGAGCAAATCCCTGCCTGCAGTGAGACAGGCTGCCAGGTGTCCTTGGGCCCAGAATAGAAAGGTGGTTCAGAGCCCAGTTGCTATTGCTGTCATTGGTATGCAGACAGATGTTCTCAGCATATACGGAATCTGAGAGGGTGGATGCTAATAACCCATAATCAATGTTGCATTTGCCAACGGCCAAAAGAAAAATGAACCTTTAATTGAGCAAGATTTGGCATCAATCAATGATGTGACTTTAGTCAGGCAAAACCGACAGATTACTGAGCTGGACACCCAACTGTGAGAATTGTTCTCTACTGGGGTGAAGATTGCACAATGTGGATCTATGTATATCTTACAAGGTCTGGGACCATAACTCATGGTGAATAACAACATCTTTTATATCTGTTTTTGAATCTCCTGTTTTCTTTTTAAAGCTATGCTCCAACAGAGTTTTTCTGTATCTCCAAGCTTCTTTACAAAAGATGTCTGTTTTTTAGAGGGTAATAGTTGTTTCTAAGAGATAATTGGATTCAACAAAAAATATGGAGACTTTTAGGACTAGCTACAGAGCTGAAAAAAGACAGCAACTTGAGGTGACCAACAACAGAGGCCCAGAGAAGCAGATTGGCAAGATGGTGGCCAGGAGGCCAGCACGGGTTCTGAAGTTTCCTAAATCACCACTTAAGTTGGAGAGAGCTACAAAGCCGAAGAAAAAATAGTGCCAGCCACCAGCCACAGACATTTACAACAATACCAGGAGAGGAAGTACTTCCACAGCCCCAGATACCAAGAGGGACAAGTGGACACCCTGGGTGCTGTTGGCAGCTTTGAGAGGGCTGAGGGCATCTCAGGGTCTGCATAGACCTAGAGTGGCAGAACCCATAAGTGTTACCAGATGGCAAGCCCTGCATGCCTGCTGAGAACCATGACTACAACTGGACCAACGCTGTTCCAATCCTCAGGGTTAGGCAAAGGACTCGTGATAGGCTCTAAACTATGAATTTTGAAATCAAACAGCCAGTACTCCCCTCCAAAAGCTCTCTCTAATTAAAAAAACAAAACAAAACAAAAACCAACAGTGGTGAGTGAGCCAAAATCAAGCAGGAATCCAGATATGGTGGCACCTATGCAATCTCAACACTCAAGAGACTGAAGAAGAAGGATCAGGATCATGAGTTCAAAGGCCAGCCTACATATCTGCATAAGCTACATAGCAATTTCCAGCTCAGTCTGGAACAGTGTGAGACCTTGTAAAAAAAAACAAAGCAAAATTTCAACAAACCAAAACCAACCAAATAAGAAAGCCTGAACAGGAATTTAGTGATGGCAGATTCAGCCAACCACAAAATCAGTGACCATCCAGCTACAGACATTCACGCTGACAGCCCTTCTGCTGCCTGCACAGCACACTGACCTTCACCCTTCCAGGTTCCCTGGCAGCAATCAGGTATTTGCTTCTCTGACCAGTACAGACACAATTCAGACGCTCTGGATACCTAACCCTCACATTACTTTTTGCATTCAACCCCTGGCCTTGCACAAGACTCCAACAAATTAGTCTCAATTCTCGTACAAAGAATTCTTTCTCCTCTCTTTGTGACAGGTTTCAGATATGTGACAACTGCTATCAGAGACTCTCTGAAACATCTCTCTCTAGCTCTGGTTTCTCCAGTTCTCCAGGGCACCCTCCGGGATGTGGTTTCTAGACCATTCGTCTTAACCACCTGCCTCTGGGCTTATAGCAGGTAGTAGAGGCAGTGAGGTAGAGTAGGAATAATACCAGCCCTGGAGCCTGAAAGCTTGTGTTTTTGCTCTAGGACTTCTGCCTTGAAGCCAGCCTAGCAGCCTCTCCAAGCCCTGAGCTATACTTGGATTACTAAACCATAGTTTTATTGCAAAACTAATAAGACTAAATGAATCTCTTTAAGAACCAGAGAAAGTCAGAGTGTGTGTTCATGTTTGGTCATTATTTCTCAAAGTTGAACCATCAGCCACAATAGGCATTGAAGATCTCATATCTTCAAGGATGTGATCTGTTCAAGGAAGGATACAGGGAAACCCTGGTTGGTCACAGTCTAGTCTCCAGGCTCCTCCTAATGGAGTTGCAATTATACAAGCTTGGCAGCTCTTTATTGAACTGGTGGTCAGCTGGGCCAGAGCTGTTCCATTTATTCTTGGCTCTTAATTGTCTTAGACAAGGTCATCCATAATATCACACATCACCTTAATGAGGAGAGATGTCGTCAGCCCACACACAGTGAGCTCCTAGGCTGAGTTAGATGGACCCATTCTTCTCTCCCCAACTTAGTCTCAAGGAGTGTTTTACCAGGGTGGAAAGTGCAGAGAGCACCCTTTCTCATTTAAAAGTATTAACGGTTGTATATATACTCTCTTCATTTTCTTCACCGTCTCATTGATCTTCAACCCAAGAATGAATTTAAAACTTAATTATTCTCATCTCTGGCCTATCCTAGCTCTTCCAGATAAAAATTCTGAATCCGGTATAGGATATAACATATTCTTTTACCTGGTCACGCTCTACATCTCCTGGATTTCACAGGGTGTCTTGCCAAGATTTGTCAAGTGCATCCACTACCAAGTCTATATGTTCTTGGCTGCCCCTTTAATCACTGCTCTCAGACTCAGCTAGCGTTGAAAGTGAGCAGTAATGTTTTGGGAAATGCATGTGCTTAGCTGTTTTAATGAAAGGGTGCTGTGAAAAGGAAATACAAGGCAGTACATGTTATTCCCTTTAGCAAGTAAACTGGACCTCCTGGGAGGCCTTGAGTCCTTAGGCCAGAGACAACAAGCCAATGCCTGGGTGGTATCCATCACCTTGAATCCTAGCCAAGGGCATAGGACAGAGCAACCAGCTTAGGACAGAGCAACCAGCTTTATGAGAACTAGTGATAGAGATAAAAATATTTGTATTTCATTGTGGTCATTCACCTGTGCATACTGAAAACATGCCAGAATCCGTATATGCACACTTTCATGTACCCATACAGATTCTCCTATACATGTGTGTCCATATGTGTTTGCCTTTCTACCCAGCAAAGATGCTAACTTCATATGTATTAGTGATGAAAGGGTGACAATGACCACTTACTGTGTGACAAGGTAAGAACTAAAGTCTCATCTCAGGTGGCTGCAGAGATATAGCAAGCTGGTGATTAACAAATCTAGAGCTCTAGGAACAATCCCAAAAGTCACATCAGTGGAATATCCATCCTTGACATTTGAGAAACTAAGGCAGCCAAAGGCCCTCATGACACTTCCATACGTGTGGTTTGATCCAGAACATTTTTAGATGTGTCCTAACCCAACATGTGTTCACTTGAAGTCCCAGATGAGATGTGTGGATTTCCAGTGTCTCAGTCCCTTCATTCCATAGTCCCCCTTGTCTTGTTGCTGCTCTGTGGCTTATTCTTTCAGAGAACCCCCTTTAAATTGTTTGACCTGCAGGATGCCTTCCAACAAGATTGTAAATTCTGTGAATACAAGAGCCATGTCTTCAGATCCCTTTCTCTCTCTCTCTTCACTTAGCCCTTAATCCCAAACCCTTCATAAAACAAACACCCAATAGACATTGCCTGACAAGGCTTAGTGCAAACTCAGAGATACCGACATGATGTCAGTCTTGCATTGCACAGCACTCTGTGAAAAGAATTGTGAGGAGGGAGAAGCTGGGGCTGGAAATTTTCCTGTAAAGCCACTGCAGGTGTCACTGCAAACCCTATAATTTATTTGCTCTTTAATGTACCTTTTGCTTTGACAATGTATATTATATATCATGTTTATGTATATTAACACAACTTGTGGTATTTATGTACTATATATATTAATCGTGCTATTGGCATTTAGTTACTCTTCCAGGCGGTGAGTTCAAGAGCTTTTCCTTTTAAAGTTGCCTCTCTCCCAAGGAGTCATGGGCTGGAGGCCAAAAGACTCACCTACTCAAGAAAGGTCAAGTACAGTTTGTAAGGATTCCTGGCACACCATGCCACGTTTCAGGCAGAGCATGCCATACGGAGGGCATGCCCCCAGACATAGCTATGTAAATCCATGCCCACTCTACTGAATAAACTCTCATGTGGCCCTGGTAGTGTGTGTGTGTGTATGTCTGATCTCATGTGCAAAACCAACACAGTTCTTCACCCAAGACTCAAAGCAGGGGAAGGCTCTTGCCTCCAGGGACACCTACCATGTGAAGTACAGAGAAGCTTCTGAACTGTGGCAAGCCTATAACATGGCTATGAGTAAGGTCGTCTTATTATTTCCCCCCATTTTCCAAATGTGTTCATTACATTTTACAGTCACTTGGTTACAAGCTCTTAGGGAACTAAAGACAGAAAAGAAGAAGCCAGTGTGCAGACAAAGAAGATAAGAGATCATAGACACAGGAGGAACACCACTTCCTGGTAAAGATTTAGCCGCTAAAGATTCAGCCAATCCGTGTCATGGGGCATGAGGCAGCTGGCTCTGTGCTAAAACTAGACAGAACTAGAAATGACCCCTTTGCAGTTTTCTTGGTCTTTTTCATATGGTCAGACTTCATATAAACCACAAAGTCTCACATTCCTAGTCCAAGAGAAAGATCTAGCCAGTCTAGCAATTCATCACATGGACTTCCTTGTCACACAGGTATACACAAACAGGTGCAAACATACCAGAGGATCATGCTGGAGAGGAAAAGGGGTCTACCATGTAGCCTGTGGTCAAGTATAATACGACAGCAAAGACAACTTCCTCCTGAGTCCCCTTACAGCTAGCTGCATAGCCGTTCTCTAGTCGTGCATTGATATCAGCTCTCCTCAAAGAGTGAACAGTCTCTAGTTGAATTGGTCAGGGCTTGGCCTCTAAGATCCCAAGTCTAAAAGGGACCTAGATGAGGGTTAATGGCCATGCCTCTGCTCTTCCTCACAGTGACTTGGAAGAGCACTTTCTTCAGATTCTAACTAACCACCACTTAAAGAAAACTGATCCAAGGTGTTCCTAGAACATCTTGACACATAAATTTGTTAAAAATTGGAGAAAAAAATAAGCAAAAGTAATCAAACCAAGTAAAAACCCGACATGACTGGGTAACTTCTCTTCCTGTCCATGCTTCCAGGACCTTACCTTCATCTGAGTCTGAGCACAGATGCAGTTCTTGCTGGTGAATTGTTACCATCCTAAACTACCTCTGCTATGAGCGACTTTTCTATACTACAAACCATCTTTCTATACAAGCAAGAAAAGTGACTAGCACAAGAAATCTCCAATTACAATTGGTATAATGAACTAAATACCATTGATTTGTCAAGTCCAAGACAAGGTGTAGTGGGATTATGCTGGTAATGTAAATATTTGTCCCGCTTATGGGTTTAATAAAAACTGATTGGCCAAAGCCAAATAGGAAGTGTGGGCGGGGCTACCAGGCTAAGAAAACTCAGGAACATCTCAGAGTAGACACAGACTCCAGACACAGATGCCAAAGTCACCGGAGCTGCAGACGAAATGCTGCTCTGAGATGCAGAGGAAATGCTGTTCTGAGATAAGGTACTGAGCAGCACGGCTGAACAAGATGGGTTGAGTTCAGATGAAGGAGTTAGCAAGTTACATGCCTGGGCCATAGGTCAATCAGTAGAAAAATAATACATGCCTGTGTGTTTGAGGCAAAGCAAGGCCAAGAGTGAGACTAAACCTTTTGGTCCAGGCCCAGAAAATCCAAGACAGAACCATTTATAACAATAAGGAAAGAAGTTCCTTCGGCTAGGCACCTTGGCAACTGGGGAAAGAGGATTGGTGTGTTGTCATGGGGACACGGGAACATGAATTGAACTAATGGTAGGGCATGGGAAAGACACTCAGATAAGGTTCTACTCCATTGATGATTGAACTTGACCGTGGTTTTGATTCAAGAATGCCTTGCTTGGTACTGTGATAGACATTTGACATTATGAATTTGAGAGTAGTTTTGCCAAGACAACAGTGTGGTTTCTATAACTTTCCTTTAGAATATAGAGCACAGGAAGATGACACCACATAGGAATCACCTTGAAGGCACAGAAACCATGTATGCAAATTCAAATGAAGAGAAACTTACCCTAAAGTTCTGGATGGGATGGGAGAAAACAGACAAGTAGGACCTCTGAACAATGCCTAGACCTCTGTCTTAGAGTTTCTATTGCTGTGACCAAAATCAACATAGGAAGAAAAGGGTTTATTTCATCTTATAGCTAAAGTCACACTTTGTCACTGAGGGAATTCAGGAAAAGAGCCCAAGGCAGGAACTGAAGCAGAGGCCGTGAGGAACGCTGTGTACTGGTTTGCTCCCCACAGCTTGCTCAGCCTGCCTGATTTATAACCCAAGACAACCTTCCATGGGTGGAACCTCCCACAGTGAGCTGGGCTCTACATCACTCCTTAAACAAGAAACGGCTCTGTAGACTTATAGAGAGATCTTTCCAATTAGAATTCCTTCTTCTCAGATGTGTCTAGGTTTGTGTTGAGTGGACGAAAACTAACCAGCACACTTTCCCTCTGCTGTCTGCCAGTTACAATGGCCTGCTTCCTGGCCCTCCCTCTTTGTTTCCCAGGACAGAAACTCTGATTGTCCTCTGACCAGTTAAAATTGGCTCTTTCTTGGTCAATGGCAAATGGAGAAGGATGGAGACTGTGTGATAGAAGTACCCTGAGCTAGCTGGGGTAACAAAAGTCCTCTAGGAAGGAAGGAGGGTTGGAAGAAGATGTATAGGCAATCCTGTGGCTGGAAGCTGTCGGCTGACTGTTCTAAACAGAGGCATCTTACTTACTTCATGTCAATGTGAATGGGAAAAGTGGAGCTGTGGCAAAGAGACCCCTTCCCTGCAACCTGGCCATCAAGGCAGGTGGAAGAGCAAAGAAGTGCCTTTTGGTCAGCACATGGATAATTTAAGAAACCCAAAATGAGGATGAAAGGGTGAGAGGAAATGCATGCTGCAGATTAGGCAGATGTCTTCAAAGAGCACACTCTCCTGCCTGCTCTCAGATCTACCCAGAGGGATGGTTGATTGGTAAGAGGTCAGTGCATTCATCTAGACCCATTCCAATTTGTCTAAGAGGCTAGAAGGGCAAAGCAGGAGTGGTTGTTGACACACTATTATGCCATCATCTGGAAATCTAATTTGTGGAACCAGTAGCCATCTGTTCTGTGGGTAATGTGCCAGGGTACCTGCCAACGACAGAACAGGCTTTCTGCTGCTGGGTAACTAATCACATCTATGGGATCAACACAGCATGAGACTCAGCTAGTGGAAAGAGTCCTCCATCACATGATGAGCTCTGCTTGAGTGTTTCCTGAGACTCATGAGGCATCATCCAGTATCTGACATGACAGCAGAAAACAGACTGTGGTATATTGTGACTCTGAAATGTGATGGACACCAGGTAGGGAGTAAGCAAGTCTCTGGAATTGTGCTGGAGATCAGGGTACAATCATTCATTTTTTTTTCCCTTCTTGGAGAAGCAACAAAGTTTGGTAAGGAGGTAGGGCTCAGAAGAGCTCACACATTGGTACCAAAGGCTCCTTTCATACTTTGTTTTAACAAAAGGAGTAGTGTGTAGGAAACTTGAACTCTATAACTTCACCCCTGATACTGCAGATGGCATGGTGGCCAACAGCTATCTGTTTTAAAATTTAAATTGTGAACTCCTCTATAGTAAATCCACTCATGTTCTTTCATTTCATCCATAACAACCAACAACCAGAATGAAGCAAAAAGTACATGGGGTCTGAACACACGGCACCAGAGCCTTGTCTACCCATGAGCACAGGAGTCCTCAGGAGCCTGAGCATACTCAATTATGGATTTCTGTTATATTTAATAAATCATCATAGGATGGATATAGATAGGTGGGTGTATGGATGGGTTGGTGGATATCTATTCTACCTAAAAAGACTTAATCTCCAAACCCAAGTGATGGTACATTTTTTACAGCATCCCCAGGATACACATACCTTAGTATCAGTTGCTTCTGGCTTTGCATGGACCAAAGGCAGATTTCCCATCATATACCTGTTTGCTAGGCTCATCCCAACTGCTGATTAAATCTATTATATTGTGCTGAATTGGCTCTGAGTTTTAGTGAAGGAAAGCTAAATTTTGCTTTCCAGACAGCAGTCCTAGTGTGCTGCCCTTGTGTGATGAATGCTTAGAGATTATCTTGGTGCAACCAAGAGGAAAAAAACAAGGGATTTAACCAGCATGAGGGAGTGTGCATCCCACACAAGGAGCTAATCGGCTAATAGGCAGTGTGAACCAAAGGCACTTTGACTCTCCTCCTCTGGGGCTCTGCAAAGGGTATTGCAACAAAGCTGCTGGAGAAGAAAACTCCCCAGCAAGCAAAAGAGTCATCGGACTGGGAAAGACAAACAGGAAGTATTCGGGAAGACTGAACTGGCTTTACTGAAATGTCTCTGTTTTCTATGGGGATAGATGGTGCCAAACAAAATAGTATTCCTAAAAGCCATTTATAGAAGGGTGTGCTGTGGGGTTTAAAAGGTGGTTATAGAGTACCTTTTTCATTTTATTTTGCATAGACCAGGGGCACATGGATGCTGGGTGGTAGATGGCAATGAAAAGAATGTCAGCTGAGGACTTAGCATGCACTGTGATGATGTCAGTCAAGGATGGCATCTACCCCAGGCAAGCCAACAACCAGCTGTCCAATAAAAGCCTTGATTTGTGGTGTTTGCCACTTTTAATAATGCTCATCATGATGTCCCTGAGCATAAGCTAAGAAGAACAGCACTTATACAGACTGTCCAGACAGATTCAATAGGCACAAAAAATACCAAGAACACGGGAAATAGCAACATATAACCAAATGTGTAGAAAGTGATGGATCTGGAGTAGTTCTTACATTGGTTTTGGATATAATTCACTTAAATGTGAGTCTATTTATTGTATCAAATTGGGGGGGGGGATATTTAATACCATGCCTCTCCAGCCCACCACTCCACAGCATCTACCAGTGCAGAGGCTGAGTTCACGTGACCCAAACCAGGAGGCCCAGCAAACTTCCATGGTTTTTTTTGTAAGCCAAGGTGCATATACTGTTGTATGTCTGGGGCTGTGATTAGATTCAAAGAAAGTAATTAGGTTTAGTGAAAGTATCAAAAACTGAGAACCATCAGAAGGGCTTGTGGTTTGGTGCACCAGTGAAAGCAAAATATTTGTCAATAAATTCTCAAATTCACGTAACCCTGTGTCTAATGGCTTTCAATGACATTTGAGATGGTGTCAAAATTGCAGCCTGGAAAACTGCACAAAAGTGATTTGTCACCAACAAATCTTTGATTTTTAACTTGAAGTTTAACTAAACTTAGAACATTAAGAGACTTCAAGGATAATAAGAAATCTTCTCAGGATTTCCCAATTTGTATTTATTCTCATTTTTTCTAGCTAAGCTTAATTTTTTTTAAAAAAAAAAGCCTTTTCTCATAGATATCCCTGAGGAGTTTTTGAAGATAAATCTGCTTTTGTACAAAAGATAAAAGGTAAAGAGGCAATTTCCTCTGTCAGGGAAGTCGGGAATGCATTATCAACAGGGCAGAACCCTCCCTCTCTTTACAGCTTTTAATCTGCAAAGCATGGCTTCCAGCATGAGAAGCCTGAGAGTGACATTTGTAAACAAGGCTCTCAGAAACAGGAACATGGCACAGCTAAAGGAGTGTGTTTGGAATCTCTTCCCTTCACTGATGACTGTTTCCTATGTCAAACCCAAGAGTCGAAGTGATAAGCATGTCCAAGTTCAAGAGTATATAAGCAAGAATCTCATAGGTCTTCATCCTGGGAATATCCACATTGTCTTCCCTCTCCCTTCCAGACAGCCACCATGAGATGATCGCAAATAGTGAGTCAAGTTGTAATGAGCTGACATGGGAATGCTGTTTATCCACAGAAAGCATGATGCAGTCTTTGGACCCTACTTCCTGTAACAAGCCAGTGATGAGCAAGTGCCCAGAGATGCTGTCCAAGTGTGGCACAATCTCTGGACCATCTTGGGTTGGATACGGCTCAGGATTTGTTAAAATCCATATTTCCAGCATGCGTGTGCATATTCTTCCTGTTTTCTCCGTCTTTTACCTTTTCACCCATCACAGCTCAAATCTAATTCCTGAGGAAATGCAGATGTCTAAGTTCTTAAATCTCGTGCCATTTCCAATTCTACGTGTCGCCTGTGTTAGGTTCCAGTAAAGGAAACCTCTTTAGCCCTTTGTTCAGTAGTCATATATCTCAAATGCAGCTTTACGAGGTAAAATGCAACCTTAAGTAGGCATTTATTTGACTCATATTTCTAACAGAGTTAGGTCTGGTTCAAAACAGCAGAGTTAGCTGATTCTCATCTAGTGATGGTTGCTAGGAAACCGTTCTGCGGCAAATTAGAATCCGAGTCACATAAACCTCGACCTCTCCCTCCTGTGAACTCCTATAGAATTAATGCAGGTATAATTCATTTAGTAACAAATCTATTCTATTCAGGGATATCTTTTCTCAAACAGTGTTAAATTGTTACTTGCATAACTAATTTTTATTTATGGCTTACATATAAATTTCCCAGTTAGTTTTTAAACACTAAACACATGTGCCTTTGAATCTCCACTTCCAAATGCCCAGTCGTCAGGGCTTCACCCATATACACCAGTTGTATTTGAAAAGAGGTGATTACATGCAAGAAATGCTTCTAGGTTGGACAAAGAACAGTCAGAACATGCTCCATTGGTGATTAATGGAGTCCACAGTGTTATTTTCTTTCTTTGGCTTGCATTTCTGTTTTCTTTTCTAGAACTGGAAGCATGGAAGAGCTTATTCAAGGAGAGGATTACAGAAATTAGTACAAGTTCTTCAGAGATGACTTGACAGTATTTGTTGAAACTAAAGTTGCATATACATTTTGGTCTCAGTTCATTGTGAAGTGTATCAAGTTCTCACACTCCTGGAGAATTCCAGGTTTCATCCCATAGACTAGAACTGCAGCTCACTAGTGGAACTTCATTTCACTTATGTAAGACCCTGGGCTTGATTCCCAGCCTGGAGAAAAAAGTTCTGCAAAGATTTTATCTGAGCATTGTTCATAGTTAACATAAATGAAAGTAATTTAACTTGAGTCAAAAAGCATGTGTTTTAAAATGATGACATATTCATATAACACACTATATAGATCACTCTATACTACCCAACCCTATGTCACACTCCTCCACATTATATAACAGTTAAAGTGAGATGTGGTTACAAAGGTCAACATAACCATCACTGAGCAAAACAAACTCATCTTTAAAGAGAGAAATGCATACTCTCTGATACCATTTTTATAAGGTTAAATCTGTGTCCAAGCAAATTGTGCATGCACACATCATACAATGAATATAAATATGTATGGGAATAAAAATACTGAGTTCAATACAGTGGTTTCTTTGGGGAAGGAGAGAAAAAGAATGGGTTAGAGATGTCTACATAAATTTTCCTATAATGCTTTATTTATGAAGAAATATATTTGAAGAATGTGTAGCAAAATGTTAAGACTGGACAAAGCTGTGCAGTAAGAGCTTGGTGACTGCTATATTATCCTCCACGCTTGTTTATGTTTGATATATTTGTTTACTTTGTATTCTGAAATTTGTTTTAGGATGAGAAAAGACTTGAAATTCTTGCCCCTGGGCAGGTCAACATTACACAAAGCTGGCAGGCAAGAGACAGGGAGTCGTTTGACTTGGTTCCTGCCAAGTTTGATGAATTTATGGGAAGCTCTACTTATACTTTAGAAAGTTCACATGAATTGGGTTTTTGAGATGCTGGCATTAAAACAAAGGAAGGTCAGACAATGGAGTTTGTTTTTCTTTTAAATATTATAAATAATAAATCCTTTGTTTTGCTTTGTTTGAACAGAGTTAATTGTAAAAACAGCACATCACTTTGGCAGATAAGAACACCTAGAGAATGGATCCGAAGCTTTAATAAGCATAGCCCCCCTTTGTTAAATACAGATTCTCCAGCTGTGTGTGTGTACATACACACACATGTACACACGCACACACGTACACACATACTCACACACATACACACATTCACATGCACATGTATACACATTTACACACACATGTACACACACAGACACACATTCGCATACATATACATACACACATGTACACATACATTCACACACATGCACATTCACACATTCACACACACGCACATGTGCACACCCATTCTCACACACACACATATACACATACATTCTCACACACACACACACACAAGCTAATTCAGGAAGCAGGGATGGTTCCCTGCTGTTTTCATCCCGAGTATCTCCAGTCATTGCAGTCAGTGAACAGGACTATGAAAGAGTAAACCAAGACATCTATGACATGTATCACACATGGATACGATTCAGCATCCACACATTCATCAAGTGCTTCCCAGTGCCTACATTATGCACAACACTCCTTGTCTTTAACTCTGTTTTTTTATGTTAATTTATTTACAGTACATATTCAGAGAATTTTGTTTAAAAGATCATAAATGGTTGGATGACTCATCATCTTCTTTCCATATCCGTCCTCTTCCTCCCCCCACCCCCT
>PVIH01028321.1:0-15403 GCA_004025045.1 Sigmodon hispidus | reverse complement strand
CTATTACAAATAATGCTGCTATGAACATAGTTGAGCTAATATCTTTGGAGTGTGAATGTGCCTCTTTAGGGTATACACCCAGAAGTGGTATTGCTGGGTCCTTGGGGAGATTGATTCTCAATTTTCTGAGAAACCGCCATATTGCATTCCAAAGTGGCTGAACAAGCTTACACTCCCACCAACAATGGAGGAGTGTTCCCCTTGCTCTCCATCCTCTCCAACATAGGCTGTCCTCTGTGTCTTTTATCTTAGCCAATCTAACAGGTGTTAGGTGGTATCCCAAAGTTGTTTTGATTGGCATTTCTCTGATGGCTAAAGATGAAGAGCACTTTTTCAGGTGCCTTTCAGCCATTCGTAGTTCCTCTGCTGAGAATTCCCTTTTTAGATCTGTACCCCTTTTTGATTAGGTTATTCAAGGTTTTGGGCTCTAGAATCTTGAGCTCTTTATATATCTTAGAGATCAGTCCTCTATCACTTGTAGGGTTGGTGAAAATCTTTTCCCATTCTGTAGGCTGGTGTTTTGTCCTATTGACAGTGTCCTTGGCTTTGCAGAAGCTTCCTAGCTTCAGGAGATCCCATTTATTGATTGTTGGTCTTAGTGTCTGTGCCACTGGTGTTATATTTAGGAAGTGGTCGCCTGTGCCAATTTGTAGAAGTGTATTTCCCACTTTCTTTTCTATCAAGTTCAAAGTGGCTGGGTTTAAGTTGAGGTCTTTGATCCACTTGGATTTGAGGTTTGTGCAGGGTGACAGGCTCGGATCTATTTGTATTTTTCTACACACTTCCATTCAGCTATGCCAACACCATTTGTTAATATACTATCTTTTTTCCATTGAATGTTTTGGGTCTCTTTGTCAAAGATCAGGTGTTCATAGGTTTTTGGGTTAATGTCTGGATCCTCAATTCTATTCCATTGATCCACAAGTCTGTTTTTATGCCAGTACCAGGCTGTTTTTATTACTGTAGCTCTATAGGACAGCTTGAAGTCAGGGATGGTGATACCTCCTTAGGTTCTTTTGTTAAGTAAAATTTTTTTGGCAATCCTGGCTTTTCTGTTATTCCAAATGAAATTGAGTATTATTCTTTCAAGGTCCAAAAAATATTGTGTTGGGATTTTGATGGGCAGTGGCTTGAATCTGGTAGATTGCCTTTGGTAGAATTGCCATTTTTACTATGTTGATCCTACCAATCCAGGAACATGGGAGAGCTTTCCATTATCTGATATCTTCTTCAATTTCTTTCTTCAGTGATTTAAAAGTTTTGTCAAATAGGTCTGTTGCTCGTTTGGTTATAGTTACTCCAAGGTATTTAATACTATTTGCAGCTAAAATGAAGGGTAATGTTTCCCTTATTTCTTTTTCAGCTCTTCTATCTTTAGCATATAGAAGGGCTACTGATTTCTTTGAGTTAATCTTGTATTCTGCTACATTGCTGAAGGTGTTTATCAGCTGTAGCAGTTCCTTGAAAGAATTTTGTGGGTCACTTATGTATACAATCATATCATCTACAAATAGAGATAGCTTCACTTCCTCTTTTCCAATTTGTATCCCCTTAATCTCTTTTCATTCCTTTATTGTTGTAGGCAAAACTTCGAGAACTATATTGATTAGATAAGGGGAGAGAGGACATCCTTGTCTGGTTTCTGATTTTAGTGGGATTGCTTTGAGTTTTTCTCCATTAAGTTTGATACTGGCTGTCAGCTTCTTGTAAATTGCCTTTATTATATTTAGGTATTCTCCCTGTATTCCTGATCTCTCCAGGGCTTTAATCATAAAGGAGTGTTGGATTTTGTCAAAGGTTAAGCAACCTTCTTGCCTATCATGTAAGTCACCCTCAGTTTACTGTCACTATATGACACACCAGCCACAGGCTGTTAAACAAGTAGGATATAATGTCCTCATGAGTGTACATGTCAGCGAAGAGACTAATCTGGTTCTTCTTAGTATTTTACAAGTATTATGAATCAATATTTGAATAAATGACTGGTAAATTAGTGTTGGCTATAACCTTATATGCATTGGGGGGTCTATCTTTGGCAGAAATACCTTATTATAGCATTGTTACACATTTATAAATTATATTTTATGACTCTCTTTAATTAAATACATCCCAGAAAATGTCCCTTTTTAACATTAGCAGGTTAAAATATCATTAAAACGTTAATATGTGTTACTTTTTAACAGATATATTTGATCATTAATATTGAACACATGTAAGCACATGAACAACCCATATGCTTTTGTTCTTTCCAAACATAATCAGGATTCTTTTTTTCTATTTTCTTTCTTTTTTTAATTATTATTATTATGAACAAAGAAGTCACACTTTCTATCCTGTATATCCTTATTCAAGGTCCTTCCCCGCCCCCAACACATCAGGTCATTCTCTCTGCTCCACAACTCCCCATCTTCTCTCTGGGCAGGCAGCAGGCAGTCCCAAGGTACCACTGTCCCAATATTGCTTAGTTCAGCCTCCACTCCTGGCAGATCCAGTTTTCTCCCTCCAACCTCAAGACTGAGTCAGGTGTTCCTCTAGGGGGAGTGGGATCCAAGGAGTCAGTCCAAGGTGTTTCTGATCCCAAGCTGTTCAGTGGTTGTGGTTTGTAGCTTGGGCATGCTTTGCCTTTTTCTTGTTTGTTTGTTTGTTTGTTTGTTTGTTTGTTGAGAGTCCACTAATGAGTGAGTACATCCCCTGCTTATCTTTCTGGGTTTGTGATATCTCACTTTGGAGGATATTCTCCAAATCCATCCATTTGCCTGCAAATTTTAGGATATAATTTTTTCTTACTGCTGAGTAGTAATCCATTGTGTAGATGCACCACAGTTTGTTAATCCATTCTTTGGTTGAGGGACATCTAGGTTGTTTCCAGGTTCTTGCTATTACAAATAACGCTGCTATGACCATAGTTGAGCTAATGCCTTTGGAGTGTGACTGTGCATCTTTAGGGTATACACCCAGAAATGGTATTGCTGGATCCTTGGGGAGATTGGTTCCCAGTTTTCTGAGAAACCACCATAGAAAGCTTTTATGTCTAGCTTATTTTACTTTATGAAAATATTGAGGTAGAGTTAGGAAGATGAATTGAAATATACTGTACTCAATATGGCCTGAAACTCTAGGTGTAGGCCAGGCTGATGTCTTTCTGTATCAGCATCCCATGGGCTCAAATTATATTGCCCGAAATTAATTAGTGTAGCCCAGCCAGGTCGATGTCTTCGTGACTGAATCTCCCAGAGGATGAAATTATAGGTGTGAGCCACTATTCCCATCTGTAGTATAATTATTTTGAAGTTTATCCACTTTATAGTAACTTTAAAATGTTTCATTCATTTTTATGCCTGAATAATATTTTATTATTTTAATATGCTAAATTTTATTCATCTATTGATCTTTTAGGGGAAGTTTGTGGGTTTTGAACACAAACTTGTATTTAAAAAATTTAAATATTATGAAATAGTAGCACTACCAATCCCATAGATGGATTATGTGCCTTCTTTTATGTCTTCTGGGTATACATTGAAGTAAGAAATTATTGTGTTAGCAGAGCAGACACATAAGGTTTTAAGAGATGCATAAGTAAAGTATTTAGGGTTTCTACAGAGACCCATGAACTTGCATGGCTCATCAGAAGTATTAAAGTACATTTGTGGTGTGGTAGTGTGGGGTTTTTGTTTGTTTGGTTGTTTTGTTTTAGGAGCTTTTTTCTTTTTTTTGTTTTTTGTGTTATAAAAAGTTTCCAGTATCTGCTGCTTGTTCAAAGTGCAAATGCTGTGTCAAGTGTTGTGTTCTAGTAACAAGGCCCCAAAGAGAACACCAGAGACACCAACTCTCTGAAATGCAATAGCAAGGTTTATTGTATATTACTAGCCATGTAACAAGGACCTAGCTCTGACACACAGACACACAGGCGTGACTGTGGCCAGAGGAGGTACCTACCCTTTTACACAAGCTGTGTTGTAATAGCAAAAAAAATCACAAGGTTTAACAGAAATCACAAGGTTAGGCAAGAATCACAAGGTTATTATCTAGGCTGGCTGTTGCCAAGCTTTTTCTTTGACTACCTCCTGAGTTAAGTCTTTCCGGATTATCTCTGGGCCTGAGACATTCCATGGATAATTAACTGTTATCAGCCCCTAAACTACCTATCCTATCTGCACTTTGTTCCTATGTAACTTGTCTAGAAGCTGAGAACTTTTGCTCAAAAAAATGGAGGTGTTTTTCTAGTTCTTCATCAAGGTGCCAGAGTTTAATTAGATTTGAATTTTTTTCTTGGGCACAGTTACTTCCAATATTTCTAGGGCTGGTTGCTTGTCAGAGTAAAGAGAGAAAAATAAGAGATTACTCATATCCAATTATATACATGCACACACACACATACACACATTGAATTTTATCTAAATGATCTCAAAATCTTCTGTTGAAATCCTCAATTCAGAAATCCCACCCTGGATGGATCATGAATATGTTCTGGGTGGTAGATCCCTTGCTCTCCATAGCTCTTCCTCTTTGTACTTCCCTACACTATGTCCACTGTGTCACATTCTCTCATGTCTCCAATGTCACAGAAAACCTGAATCCAGGTTAGATGACAAGTGCTCTCCCATTAAAAAATATGGAAGAGTTCTCACACTCCAGAAACATCATCAGGTTTTGAGAAGACTGATTTTCATCTTCTTTATCAGATTAAATTTATATTACCCAAACTCAAGCACTTAATAATTAAAATAATTAATATGTATGCTACTTTGAATGATCTTATATGTATATGATTTCACCAAGTTCTTTAAAAATTGTATTGCCTTTAGCTTATGTTGAAAAAGTCCACATACAGAACATTTCAGTTAGTCAAGTTAAAAAAAACAATCAAGTTCTTTTCCATGGACTTGGAACCTGGTACAGCACTTAAACATAAGTGCTTTTTTGCCCTACAAGAAAACTGGTCTATTCAAACCTGATTGTTCACTTTGATCTTTGAAATAGTTATTCCAAAAAAAAAAAAAAAAAAAAAAAAAAACAAATCAAAGCTAACCCATTATCGGTGGTCTACCAGATTTTTTAAAAAAAAAAATCACTTATGTGATAATTCAGTTTTCAGTCATTCAAGCACAATTCTTCCATTGTCCCAGAGGAGTGAAGAGGTCAGATGTTCAAGCACAGATTTATTCTGCAGGAAAGGTGAACACACCTCTTTATAAATAAACTTCAATTTTGCATGAGAAGAAAAACAATGTTCAGTGTAAATTTAAGGTAATCCAGGTGCAGCATGCAGATCTGTGGGCTCTGAGGAGTTTCTCCAGAGAGGATTCACTCTGCAGGTGCATAAATAATTACTTCAAAATGTGGTCCCATATGTCACAGTTTCCATGCTTTGAATGAAGGAAGATCCACTTTTGAGTGGACTCTGTTTTTAGCCTCCACCCCCAATGTTATTTATTGAAATTTAGAAACAGAAACACTTTTTCTGTTACATTGCCCTCTCTCCTGTGGAAGCAGAGTGCACCTTCTTCCATTAAGAGACGGAAGAGAAAGAGATGCTGAGCTCCAGTTATAAATATTTCATTGTATGCAGACAAAGATCACAGAGGGCAGATGGATAGCAGAAAACAAATATGTTGTTGTTTGCAGATCTTCAGAGGAGGAGTGTAGGAAACTCCTGCGAGCTTGCTGTTTGCTTAGCGTTTACACTGTTGAACTTAGTCATGAAACCCTTTTATGACCCAGTGAAAGGAGGGCACAGTATCGGAGAATGCTAACTTACCCACATTAGAAGGTGTAGTAAGAATTGCTGTAAGATGGTATGGTGCTGAATATGCATTTTGAGAAGCATGGTCTGTAGTAATTTCTTAGAATTATCTTCATAACAGTTAAAAAAATAAATTGGATGTCAAGTTTATTCCATGAAACCAACTTTTTTCTCCATTTCCTCCAAAGCCTGCAGATCATTCGAAGACTAAAATTGATGGGTTTAACAATTTTTGTAATAAAAAAAACTCCCTTGAGTCATGTTTTCCTCACATAATAGCACAGATACCACATATCAAAAGTGCTGTTTGCATCTCTACAAACAACAGGGATGGGGTGAAAGGTATATGATGTAGCAGACATTATCAGATTTTGGAGTAGGGAGACCTTCCTGTAAACCTGTTTAAACGCATTTGCCTGAATTCAGCCACCCTTCAGTGTCATATGGAAGACAAGCAGGGGGAGACTAACTGTGTGGACTATAGAGTTGATGGTGAATCATGGCTCTATTTTACAAAATGTAGAATTTTGAAGTTTTTTGTAAGTTATAAAAATGCCCATATCTAAAAGTCAAACATCATTTTCATGACATTTTTGTACTACTTTTTGAAAATACACTGCATGATGCTCTGTGTGTCCAATACTGAGAATACAGATGACCACAGAATTTGTGTCAAAGTGTTCATAAGAGCGTAACTGGAGTGGAAACTTCTGCTCATATACACTCTCCAACCACAGAGATATCTATTTCCTCATGTGTCAAAAATCCTTTTCTTTATTTTCCCTCTCTCCCCCCCTCTTTCTTTATTTTTTTTTAATAAACACCCCTGAGCTGAGACTTGTAAAAAAAAAAAAAAGCTTTCTTCTTTTTTGTTTGTTTGTTTGTTTTTACTTAGTATCTAAATTCAGTGATGAGAAGATTGTGTGGACTGGTTTGTCCTACTGAAAATATGATCTACTTCTTTTTACTGTTCACCATAGGCCAGTGGATAATTCCATCTTATCCCAGAAATCACTCTATAATCGAGAAATTTGCATCTGTCCTTGATAGACCCCAGAATCTGGGTACTATCCTTGGGAAGGGGGGCCCCAAGAACCCAGACTCCAGTTCAGTTGATGTAAAAAGCAAGAGGATTTATTTCGTCTGTACAGGCGGGCTGCCTCCCTGCCTCGGGAGCAAGGGAGTAGCAGGGATTAACAATCTCATATCTCTTTTAAAGGGCTAAGACCATAAGACCACTATAGCAACTGGGGCAATACATGATTGGTCACTTTAAAGGTCATATTTTAAAGTCATAAGGTTGCTCACAATAGTCATGGGGTTGCCTTAAGATCAGCTGGTTAGGGGGTTTTTACAACTGGGTGTTGGTTGCAGCTATTCTGCTTGGAACTTCTGGTATTTTAGTCACAGGTTCGACTATTATGTCCTATCTGAGTTGATTATGGCTATCTGGGCTGGGTCACTCTGTTTCCTGGGACAGACTTTTAGACTTTTAGTTCCTTGTTCTCATGGGTGGTGCTCTGCCGAATACCTGAACTGAATGCCTAGGTCAGGCCCTAGAACCCATGGTCCTTCATCCTCAGTGTTTGAGTATGACAATATTGTAGGAGATATGAGAGAGAGAGAGAGAGAGAGAGAGAGAGAGAGAGAGAGAGAGAGACCATGTTTGTAGTAGAGCCAATTCCTTAGTAAAGGTGACACATGTAAACATTGACGTTCATTGGTATGAGATCTCCTACTAAGACAGACACTAGAAATGAGTTCAGCTGTGAGGCATATGTTTTATCTGAATGTAGTCCACTGAAAATTCAATAGCTGTTTTAAGGCCAGTAATGGTAAATTGACCTTATGAGTGGTATATAAATAAAGATTTGAGAAAGGAATTTTAAAGGTGATCTGGCATGTGTCAAATATAATTTTAATCTCCTCATTATTTGATTAATCTATTATCAACAATAGTTAAACTTTAATACTAACTCTTAGAAATAAAATACAAAACAAAAGATAATCATATAAGAAATTTAATATAATATAATTATAAGCCACAAAATGTATTTTATTAGCTTTGTGTCTCTGAACCAAAAGTTTTGCTTTTGTAAAATATATTAAATTGTATTTTGTTGTATGTCATGCCTACATGATTCAGTCAATTATAAAATTATTTTCCATGACAAGGTGACTTGTTTTCTGATATTCTAAAATACATAAAAAGTCACAAGATCAAAAAGTAATTATGTCTTTTACTTGTAATTTAGCCAATTTTGAATTTATTCAAAGCACATCAGAGCTTTTAAAAACCATTTTCCAAAGAGGTCATACTTACCCAAATAAGTTAGTGTTAGCAAACCCTGCTGGTCTTAGCAAGGATTGTTTAACACACAGAATGTGCTTTTGGGCTGACAATTTTCCCAGCCAAATATTTCCCATGAACTACAAATTAATCAAAGTTAAAATTCAACCATTTATAAATATCAAGAAGTAAACTTAACTGACCAGTCTCTGCAACAGCTTTATAGTACAAATTCATACTTGTAAGATTTGTAAACAATTTTAATTTGAAATAGAAAATAGGCACAGTGTGATGGTTTTTGTACATGTATCTGAAAATATTGGAGTTTTTACAAAATAAATTATTTCTGCTAAGTGCATATACTATTCATCCCAGTTAATTGGTGAATATGATGAAAAAAGATAAGAACATTATCCATGAAAACCATGGAGTGCTCTTCACTGAGCACTCCAGTTCACCCTGGAAAGAATAGCATGCGCTGTCACTCTGGAGAGGCATCAAGCAAACTTTTTTGGTCACATCTGAAAACTGACTGAGGGATGAATAACAACAAGGAGAAAAAAGACATGTAGCTGGAATTTGTCTTTCTAATATGAGAGGAGAAAGTAGCTGTTTTTAATACCTGCATCTTTTATGATGCATATCAAAGGTATATTTGATTTCTTCTTACCCTGTGTCTTAGTTGAGGTTACTATTGATGTGACGAAATGTCCACATCTTAGTCCATCATTGAAGGAAGTCAGGACAGGAATTCAGACAGGGCTGGATCCTGGAGGCAGGTGCTAGTGCAGAGGCCATAGAGGGGTGTGACTTGCTGGCTTGCTCAGCCTGATTTTTTATACAACACAGGACGACCAACACACAGGTGGCATTACCCACAATGGGCTGGGTCTTTCACCATCAAACACTAATTAAGAAAATGCCCTTCAGGTTTGACTACATATTGATGTTATGGAGTGAGTCATTGTCTCCTGCTCTCAGAAGCCTTCAGCTAATGTCAAACTGATATATATATATATATATATATATATATATATATATATATATATATATATATATAAAAGCCAGCACACCCTGATTGTTTACTTGGCAATAGTGTACTGAACTGCAGAAAGGTTAAAAAAATCCTTTAAGATGTAGAACTTAGGTCCAATCCATATATACAGTTGATTATAATTATTTGTATACTTCATAGTTGCAAATCCACCACATAGGCTTTTCACAAGTCCTTACTTTCAGTTGGTGATTTCAATTTTAAGTGTTACCCCACACACTGTAGTGCTACACTGTTTTTTAAAAGCAAGATAATGTTTTTATGTGATCCATAGAAAAATGAGTATGAAATAAGCTTCATACAGGTACCAGTTTCAAAACTGTTGGCTGTTGGTCAAATGGATCAAAAATATGCATTAAATAAAATGTCTTTCAGTAATATCTATTGAAAGAAAGCAAAGTTATGCCATAAATGTTGATATAAGTTTTGTTACTAGTGACTTTCAGATCCCCATTTTTCTCTATGATTAGTTTGTATCTAACTTAGTGTTTGTGGTGACCACTACAAAATGTAGTACTGCAAAAACCAGGAATTGACTATATTTAGGCATACAACTGCTTTCTTGGGTCTTTATATATACTGAATATTAGTTGTCTGTCAGATGTTAGTTGTCTGTCAGATGTAAGAGATGATAAAGATCTCTCAATTCTAAAGCTGCTGTAATGAAGTCTTACAACTTCTTGCAATCCCATTTGTTGCTGTTGACATTATTTACAGAGTAACTCTAGTCTTATTCAGGAAGTCCTTACTTATGCTTTTATACATGGAGGTGTTTCTCTGGCTTTTACTTTTAGCAACTTCAGAGTTTCAAGTTTTATATTAAAGGTCAAGAGCCTATTTGGCTTCAATTTATATGGTGGGAAAATAAATATCTAGTTTCATTTTTTTCATGTGGATGGATAATTTTGTTTCCCAGTACTACTTGCTTAAGAGACTATATTTTCTTCAGTATATATTTTTACCATTTTTGTAAGAAACTTGGGTCATTATAACTGTATTGGTTTATATTTGGATCTTGTACTCTGTAACACTTATCTTTGTGGTTGTCTTTGTGCCAGTACAATCAAATTTTTTTTAGTATGTTTCTGCGTATAATGTGAAACCAGGTATGACAATACCTACAGCATAATTTTTATTGCTTGGGGTTGCTTTATCTATCCAGGAATTTTTGTGTTTCTGTATAAGTTTTAAAGTTATGTGTTTTATTTATGTGAAAAATAGAATTTAAATTTTGAATGTGGATTGCATTGCCTCTATATATTGATTGCTTTTGGCTGTATGCTCATTTTTAACATTAATTCTTTCATTCCATAACTATGTAAGATCTTCCAACTTTCTAGTGTCAATCTTGACTTTTTTCTTTAGCATTTTTAAAGTTATAATTATGGATGTATCTTAGTTATTTTTCTATTTCTATGATAAAATGCCATGACAAAAAGAAACTTGAGAAATAAAGGGTTTATTTCATCTTACTCTTCTACATCACAGTGCATCATCAAAGAAAGTTATGACAGGAAACTGAAGGCAAGAACTGAAGCAAAGGCTATGAAATAATGCTGCCTATTGGCTTGCTCCTCAAAGGCTGGTCAAACTTCTTTTTATAGAGCCTAGCCTGGAGACCACCATCCCAGGGGTGTGGGTATGACCTACAATGAACTGAGCTCTCCCACATTAATCATCAAACAAGAAAATGTCCCACAGGCCACTCTATTAAGGGTATTTTACCAACTGATGCTGCCCTTTCTCAAGGCTCTAACTTGTTTCAAGTTAAGAAAAAAAATTAAGCAGGACAAGATATCCTTCACATCCTTATTAGATTTACTCCAAGAGATTTGTAAGGTAATTATAAATGAAATATTTCTCAATGACTTTTAAGGATGGGTTATGTGTTTGTGTTTAAGAAGGCTATTGAGGGGACTGGGTGCTGTCTGCAGAGTGAGTCCCAGGGCACTCTGTAGCAGGCACAGATAAAGTCTGCCTGTCAACACACCCCCAGCTGCTGCTGAGGGAATTTGCATGGCTACCCACCTCCACCTCCAACTAAGCGAACAGATAATGACTGGGGTCCCTGAAGGACAGACTCAGACCCCCGCACAGAGAGGTAATAGGAGGCGCACAAGCCCAAGTGCCACTACTGACCAGGAGCCACCTAATCATGAACCACTGAAGCCATGGACAAACATCAGTGCAAAACTTACATAATAATACAAAGAACAACAAGGTAACTCCAGAAGAAAGTGGCGATCTTACAAATACAAGACCTGAACTGAGCAATGAAGAGGAAATGGAAGAAAGCAGCAACAAAGATTCCTTTTTTATGTTCATTGAAGCTCTAAAAGAAGATATGAAAAATAGCCTTAAAGAAACAGAGGAAAATACAAACAAAAAATTGGAAGAGATGAACAAATCTATGAAAGAAACATGCCAGGAACTAAAAGCTGAAATAGAAGCAATAAAAAAGGCACAAAATGAGGCAAAGATGGAAATAGAAAATCTGAAGAAAAAAGCTGGAACCACAGATACAAGCATAACAAACAGAGTTCAAGAAATGGAAGATAGAATCTCTGAAGTGCAAGACCCAGTAGCTCAAATAGACATAGTAGTCAAAGAAAATACTAAAACTTAAAAAAGCCATAATTCGAAATGTTCAAGAAATCTGGGACACCATGAAAAGACCTAATTTGAGAATAATAGGAATAGAAGAAGGAGAAGAATACCAGCTCAAAGGCATAGATAATGTTTTCAATAAAATCATAGAAGAAAACTTCCCTAACCTGAAGAAGGAAATGCCTATAAAGATACAAGCAGCTTACAGAAAACCAAATAGATATGACCCCCCCAAAAAGTCAGCGCACCACATTATAATCAAGTCACAAAACATACAGAACAAAGAAAAAAATTTTAAAAGCTGCAAAAGAAAAGGGCGAACTCACATATAAAAGCAGACCCATCAGAATAACGCCTGACTATTGAATGGAAATGATGAAAGCTAGAAGCACTTGGTCAGAAGTTATACAGATGCTAAAAGAGCATGGCTGCCAAACTAGAATACTACACCCTGCAAAATTATCAATCACCATAGATGGAGTAAACAAGGTATTTCAGGACAAAGTCAGACTGAAAGAATATCTATCTACCAATCCAGCACTACAGAGAATATTAGAGGGAAAACTCCAACCTAAGGACCCCAGATAAACCCACAAAATCACAATCAATAATTCCACAGAAGAATGCCCCAGAGAAAGGAAATACAAACAAGCTACCACCAAAAAATGGCATGAAATATGAATCAATGGTCACTAATTCCCCTTAATATCAATGGTCTCAACTCTCCTATAAAACGTCACACATTAACAAGCTGGATAAAACAACAGAAGCCATCCTTCTGTTGCCTACAAGAAACACACCTCAACCTCAAAGACAGACACAGGCTTAGAATAAAGGGTTAGGAAAAGATTTTCCAGTCAAATGGTCCTAAGAAACAAGTGGGGGTTGCAATCCTAATATTTAACAAAGTAGACTTTAAGCTAAAAGCAATTAAAAGGGACCAAGATGGTCACTACTTATTCATCACAGGAAAAATTGGTCAAGAGGAGATTTCAATCTTGAATATTTATGCCCCTAATATAAGGGCACCTATTTATGTAAAAGAAACACTGCTAAAGCTTGAATCCCACATCAATTCTTACACCCTAATAGTGGGAGACTTCAATACCCGACTTTCAACCCTGGATAGATCAACCAGACAGAGTCTCAACAGAGAAATAAGGAGTCTAAAAGAGGTTATGATGCAAATGGATTTAATAGATATCTACACAAGCTTCCACCCAAACAAAGGAATATACATATTTTTCAGTTCCTCATGGAACTTTCTCCAAAATTGACCACATAATTAATTGGTCATAAAGCAAATATCAACAGATACAAAAAAATAGAAATAATCCCTTGTAACATATCGGACCACCAGGGCCTAAAGTTAGAGTTCAACAACATCAAAACACAAAGAAAGCCTACCAACTCATGGAAACTAAACATCACACAGCTGAACCATCTCTGGGTCAAGGAAGAAATTAAGAAAGAAATCAAAGTCTTCCTAGAATTTAATGAAAATGAATCTAAAACGTATCCAAATATGTGGGGCACAATGAAAGCAGTCTTAAGAGGAAAATTCATAGCGCTAGATGCCTATAAGAAAAACCTAGAGAAATCCCACACTAGAGACCTAACAGCTCAGCTGAAAGACTTAGAACAATTAGAAGCAAACTCACCTAGAAGGAGTAGATGGCAGGAAATAATCAAACTTAGAGCTGAAATCAATACAATTGAAACAAAAAGAACAATACAAAGAATCAACGAATCTAAGAGTGTGTTCTTTGAGAAAGTTAACAAGATAGATAAGCCCTTAGCCAAACTAATCAAAAAACAGTGAGAGAGTGTTCAAATCAACAAAATCAGAAATGAAAAGTGGGACATAACAACAGACCCCCAGGAAATACAGAGAATTATAAGATCACATTTTGAAAATCTGTATTCCCCAAAAATAGAAAACCTAGAAGAAGTAGACAGCTTTCTGGACAGATACCATCTACCAAAATTAAATGAAGATCAGATTAATTACCTAAACAAGCCTATAACCCTTAAGGAAATTGAAGCTGTCATTAAAAACCTCCCCAAAAATAAAAGCCCTGGTCCAGATGGTTTTAGTGCCGAATTCTACCAGACATTCAAGGAAGGATTACTACCATTACTCCTCAAACTATTTTACACAGTAGAAACTGAAGGAATATTGCCAAATTCCTTTTATGAGGCCACAATTACCCTAATACCTAAGCCACTCAAAGACACAACAAAGAAGGAGAATTGCAGACCAATTTCCGTCATAAATATTGATGCGAAAATTCTCAAAATATTTTAGCAAACCGTATACAACAATGTATAAAAGATATCATCCACCATGACCAAGTATGCTTCATCCCAGAAATGCAGGACTGGTTTAACATACGAAGAACTGTAAATATTATCCATCATATAAACAAACTAAAGGAACAAAACCACATAATCATATCCTTCCTTGGTAGCAGAAAAAGCCTTTGACAAAATCCAATACTCCTTTATGATTAAAGTCCTGGAGAGATCAGGAATACAGGGAGAATACCTAAATATAATAAAGGCAATTTACAAGAAGCCGACAGCCAGTATCAAACTTAATGGAGAAAAACTCAAAGAAATCCCACTAAAATCAGGAACCAGACAAGGATATCCTCTCTCCCCTTATCTAATCAATATAATTCTCGAAGTTTTAGCTAAAATAATAAGGAAACGAAAAGAGATTAAGGAGATACAAATTGGAAAAGAAGAAGTGAAGCTATCTCTATTTGTAGGTGATATGATTGTATACATAAGTGATCCACAAAATTCTTCCAAGGAACTGCTACAGCTGATAAACACCTTCAGCAATGTAGCAGGATACAAGGTTAACTCAAAGAAATCAGTAGTCCTTCTATACACTAAAGACAGAAGAGCTGAAAAAGAAATAAGGGAAACATTACCCTTCATTTTAGCTGCAAATAATATTAAATACCTTGGAGTAACTATAACTAAAGAAGTAACAGACCTATTTGACAAAAATTTTAAATCACTGAAGAAAGAAATTGAAGAAGATATCAGATAATGGAAAGCTCTCCCATGTTCCTGGATTGGTAGGATCAACATAGTAAAAATGGCAATTCTACCAAAGGCAATCTACAGATTCAAGCCACTGCCCATCAAAATCCCAACACAATATTTTTTGGAACTTGAAAGAACAATACTCAATTTCATTTGGAATAACTGGAAAGCCAAGATTGACAAAACAATTTTACTCAACAAAAGAACCTAAGGAGGTATCACCATCCCTGACTTCAAGCTATACTATAGAGCTACAGTAATAAAAACAGCCTGGTACTAGCATAAAAACAGACTTGTGGATCAATGGAATAGAATTGAGGATCCAGATATTAACCCAAAAACCTATGAACACCTGATCTTCAACAAAGAGACCCAAAACATTCAATGGAAAAAAGATAGTATATTAACAAATGATGTTGGCATAGCTGAATGGAAGTGTGTAGAAAAATACAAATAGATCCGAGCCTGTCACCCTGCACAAAACTCAAATCCAAGTGGATCAAAGACCTCAACTTAAACCCAGCCACTTTGAACTTGATAGAAAAGAAAGTGGGAAATACACTTCTACGAATTGGCACAGGCGACCACTTCCTAAATATAACACCAGTGGCACAGGCACTAAGACCAACAATCAATAAGTGGGATCTCC
>PVIH01028320.1:0-15402 GCA_004025045.1 Sigmodon hispidus | reverse complement strand
GAAATGAAAAGGGGGACATAACAACAGACCCACAGGAAATACAGAGAATTATCAGGTCATATTTTGAAAATCTGTATTCCACAAAAATGGAAAACCTGGAAGAAATGGACAGCTTTCTGGACAGGCACCATCTTCCAAAATTAAATGAAGATCAGATTAATTACCTAAACAGGCCTATAACCCTTAAGGAAATTGAAGCAGTCTATCTTTTTTCCATGGAATATTTTGGGCCTCTTTGTCAAAGATCAGGTGTTCATAGGTTTTTGATTAATGTCTGGATCCTCAATTCTATTCCACTGATCCACTAGTCTATTTTTATGCTACTACCAGGCTATTTTTATTACTGTAGTTCTATAATATAACTGGAAGTCAGAGATGGTGATTCCTTACCTTCTGAGGTTCTTTTAACAAAGAATTCAAAATTGTACGATGGAAAAAGGAATCATTTTCAAAAACAGTGTTGACATAACTGGACGTTGGTATATAGAAGAATGCAAATAGATTCATACCTATCACCATGTACAAATTTCAAGTCCAAGTGGATCAAAAATCCTCAACATTGAATCTGATAGAAGAGGAAGTAGAGAAAGACCTTGAACACATTGGCACAGGAGGCAACTTTGAAACAGAACACCAGTAGTATATACACTAAGATCAACAATTAATAAATGGGACACAACCATCATAACAATATATCTCCACACAGTGTAGAGATACCCAATAACATCTTGTTTTTTGTTTGGTTGTTTTGTCTTTCTATATGAAGTTTAGTCTTGTTCTCCCAAGCTCCATGAAAAATTGTGTTGAAATTTAGATGGAGATTGCATTGAATTTATACATTATTTTTGGTAAAGTGGCCAGTTTTACTCTTTTAATCCTACTGATCCAGAAGCATAGGAGATCTTTTTAGCTTTTAATCTTCTTATATATTCTCCAATTTCTTTCAACAAAGGTTTGAAGTGCTTGTAATACAGATCTTTCATTTGCTTGGTTAGAGTTACCCAAAGATATTTTTTTTGTTAGTGGCCATTGTGAAGGGAATTGTTTCTCTGATTTCTTCCTCAATCCTTTTATGGTTCTTATATAAGATGGCTAATGATTTTTTTTTTTAGTTAATCTGGTATTTAGCCACTTCACTAAAGGTGTCTATCAGTTGTTGGAGTTCCCTGGTAGATCTTTTGGTTTCAGCTGCAAATAGTAACATTTCAAGTTCTTCTACAAAGACACCAGGAACTTTTAAGGCAAATAAATAGAACTTGAAACAACCATCCTGAATGAGATAACATACACTCAGAATGACAAACATGGTATTTACTCACCCCTAAGTGGATATTAACTATAAAGTAAAGAATAATCATGCTACACAATTCACAAACTCTGAGAGGCTAGGTAACATGGAGGGCGCAAGAAGTTAATTCATAGCAAAATATTTCAGGGAAGAATTATATATATTTATTTCAGTACCTATTTTAAGAATGAGTTCATGACGTACATTGGAGATTACATACACTAATCAAATGTTTTCATCTCTCAGACACTGACCATCATTCTTGTTCTATCATCATTCATGCCTAATTTAACGTGTTCTTTTTCCTTTTACTAACTTTAGCACTGGATATATCATTGTAAGAGAAAATATAATCATTACTTAGTTAGAAACCACTAGGGCTTTAGACAGATCCATTATTATTTCTATCCATCAAGACTGAAATGTACATCTTTAAAGTATGGTGATGTTATGTCAGATTTAATCCTTAATAATATAGTTTCAACTGAAAATAAGTTCAACATCCACTATAGGCAGGTCCAATTTTCTCATCCTAACGTCAAGACTGGGTTAGGTGTTCCTCTGGAGGGAACGGGTTCCAAGGTGCCAGTCCACACATGGAAACACAATCTGATCCCTCTCCTCAAGGCTCCACATATTGCCCATGTCAGTGGACAGTGGCCTATCCTTGGAGGGCCTAGTTCCTTTTCTTGAAGGTTCTCCAATTTCACTATTTTCAGTTATTTTTATTTGACAGTTTCATATTTGCACATAATGTAATTTGTTTTCTCTCTTTTGATCCTTCTCTACATTCAATTCCCATTGTGACTTTTTTTCTCTTAAGTCACCCACCTACATTCATATTTATTTTATTGTCATTAATTTCTGAGAAACACTGAGTTTAATTAAGGTTTTTTGCATGAACATGGTTCCAGAGTCATTTACTTGAGTTTGGTCAGTTTAACATTGGCAGTGCCACTGAAGGAAATGACTGCTTTTCACACAACAACTGTTAATCTGCCAAAAGTTACTCACCTGCTAGAAGTCTTTGGTTAATAGGACCATGTATCCAATATTTTTAATATTGATAGGCAAAACAAGAACTTTTTTGTCTAATTATTGTGTGTCTATTGCTAAATTAGTTATGCACTTAAATAAAAAGATTTGTCAAAATCTCACAGAATATTGTTACTTTCATCCATCCAAAAATGATGAACTATATTGTATTGGAGCCAGAAATTTTAAAAATATCAAGAAGATAAAATTATTACCATTAATATACTGGTAGGATGAAGAAAAATGTGAGATCAAAGAATGAATGGGGTCAGTTTTCAGTTGTGTTTGTTGGTATATATATGAGGATTTAAAGATTATGGAATTTTTTAGTAATATTGTCATCTAAAATCTTCTGAAATCTATGTAGAGTGATGAATTTCTATTACATTTTACTTGTACAGTAGTTGAAATACCATCTAATTTACATAATCCTTTTCATTTTCTGAGACTACTACAATCACAAATTGAAATGACCTCATTTTAGTTAAAAACATAGCTTCATCTTCAGAAAATTATGACTTTCTACAAATAATGTTTACTCCTATGCTAAAAGATTTACCATTGGTCTCTGAACAATGATTCACTGTTGATAAAGCTAATTCACTCACATTAGACAACTTGGAAATAGAAATAGATACTGCCTTAACTAAAAGCATGTTTTCTGTAACTTCACTTACAGATGCAGCCAGCATAACTAAAGGATCGTTGAAAGAGAGGCCTTGCCTCAGGGCCATTTTGCTTACTTATCCTTTAGTTTGGAAATATTTTTTTGTCTAGAGAATCATCACAGTATTCAATTGTTCATTAGATGAAGCTCTTTTTTTAGATATCACTTGAATTGAAAGGCATGCCCTTACAAAGACACTCAAAAGGGAACCATGCCCTTCATGCTGTGCATTCTCTGTTTATTTGCCTTACTATACTTTTAATCATAGCTCTTATTACAATCTGATCTCATGTAACATATTTACTTGTCTGATTATGCTTTCACTTCTGGTCCCAAAATTTTAAAGGCAATATTTTT
This sequence comes from Sigmodon hispidus, assembly GCA_004025045.1. NCBI lineage: Eukaryota > Metazoa > Chordata > Mammalia > Rodentia > Cricetidae > Sigmodon > Sigmodon hispidus. The sequence goes on along the minus strand of PVIH01028320.1, from coordinate 12,055 downwards.
TTTCTGTATCTTTTAAACAGCTCTCTTCCATCACCTATAATAGAAGGAAAGCAAATATTTAATAAGAAAATAAGTACATGAGTTAAAGTCATCATACTCATCCTAAGTATATATTTTGTATTATTTAGATACATTTCATTTAATGCAATTAATTGTATAATTAATATATCAATTTATTTTTTCTTCTTTGGAAATTTTATGCATTTGATCATATCCACCAAATACTTTCATGTAAAATTCTCTCAATATTATTTCCCCGTCACAATTTCCTCCAAACTACATGCCTGTCCGCTAAAATTATTTATTTATTTATTTATTTATTTATTTATTTATTTATTTATTATTTTTTTATTTGCTAACTATCTAACTTATTGAATTTAATTAATGTTGCCATATATTCAGGTATGTGGGTGGAAGGGGCTATTCTCTGGGGCATGGGGCACCAACCAGTGGCTGCATTCCCTAAGAAATGTGATTTTCCTTCCTGGAAGTCAAAAGCTAGGGCCTCAGCCTTGTTAGACCCTCTGCACTTTAAGCTGGAACAAGTAACTAGCTTAATCTTGTGTATTTCTCATATTGGAAGCCATAGCTATTTTGATTTTAATGTGTGCAACAAATATGTCATGTTCAGAAGATAGTACTTCATAGCTCTCCCTCTCATCCTTTAATTCTTTTTTTTTTTTTTTTTTTTTTTTGCCCTTTCTCCTTAGCCTCGGAGATGATTTGATATACATGTTTAATCTAATGCTGAGCATTCATTAAGGATTATTCTCAGAACTTTGGATAATAATGTCTTTTTGTATTAACTACTACTCTCTGAAATAAGAAGCTTCTCTGACCAAAGCAGAAAGCAGTACAAGTCTATTGATATCAACATGAATATTTAGAAGACAGTTTGGAAATATGACCATTTAGACAAACTACTACAATAGATTCTCTCTGTTTATTGAATTGAAATGAACTGCTTCAAACATATTATGATAATACAATTTATATATACTTAATTTGAACAAAAGGTATGGAAAAGGAAAGCCAATTCCAAAATTAAAGTAAGTAAAGTAAACAAAAGTTTTATACCTGAAATACTATTTTATTTTTCTAATTTTATGATACATGTTCTGAATTTATTTTTATGAGTAATATATATTATTGTTATATGTATTTATATATAATGTCACATTTATATATGTATTTTATAAGTATAACCATGCTTTGGCTTCTTATAGTGATCTCAATATTCTGCAAAAAAATCCTCTTTGATGAGAGGAGAAAGCTATACTTCTCTGTATCTATAAGGATAAGTAATTAGAATTCAGTTAAAAATTATATTAGGGAATTTTCTATACTAGGTTCTCTTCTATGGAAAATGTCTCAGAATGTACAGATACTTATTTCAGTTTACATTACCAGACATTTCTTCTCTGATACTAATAGGGCCGTAAATCCAATTCCATGTCTGTTGGTTTCTTTCCTACAATTGAATTTTCTAGTGAATATGTTTTTGTGTTAAATCATGGTAAACATTGTCATTATTAATAAAAGTTTGTATATTTTCTTCTGAGTGTTATACATATTTTTGGTTAAACATTTCGGTTGTCTTTTGGCTAGTTTTTCAATCTTCATAGCTCAAGCTTTTGATTACATGTACCATTTTTACCATTTAAAAATGACAGATCATTTTTATAATAATAATGATGATGATGATGATAATGATGATGACATGTTATAATTCTGCTTACAAAATTCCTTTCCCTTAATAAATAAAATCTACCTTTCTCTGTATTTTTATTATCTTTCAAACTATATTTTATAGATGTTATTAAAATAACCTCGAAGTATAGCAGTTTGGGGGACAAACAATTCTGAGACTCAGAAGAGTTTTTTTGATATTTCATACTATATAAGTAATTTAGCATAGTACTTTCTGCATATTTATAGAGAGTTTATTGATGGTGACTATATTGTTCAACTTGTTTTTTAACCATACAGCTATTAGGAAAAACTTTCTGTAAAATGTTTATATAGTTCAAATTTATAGTCACACTTATCATAGACTTTTTAATAATTTTAAAATTTTGAATAAATTTCAAAGTTCTGTCAATTTATTATGAATGTTAAAACATATTGATAGGATGTAAACTCTATTACATCAGAATTTCATGCCTATTGAATAACTATTCATCTAACATTATCTTCAATGCATTATTATGGATTTCCTTTTTAATTTTATTTTTATTTTACTATTATGAACAAAGAAGTCACAGTTTCTATCCTTGTATATCCTTATTCAAGGTCCCTTCTCCTTCCCACCACATCAGGTCCTTCTCTCTTCTCAATAAATCCCCATCCCCTCTCTGGGCAGGTAGCAGGCAGTCCCAAGATCCCACTGTCCCAATATTGCTTAGATCAACCTCCACTCCTGGCAGATCCAGTTTTCTCCCCCCAACCTCAAGAGTGACTCAGATGTTCCTCTAGGGGGAGTGGGATCCAAGGAGTCAGTCCAGGGTGTTTCTGAACCCAAGCAGTTCAGTGGTTGTGGTTTGCAGCTTGGGCATGCTTTGCTTTTTTCTTGTTTGTTTGTTTTTTTGTTTAGAGTCCACTAATGAGTGAGTACATCCCCTGCTTATCTTTCTGAGTTTGTGATAACTTGCTCAGGAGGACATTCTCCAAATCTATGCATTTGCCTGCATATTTTAGGATATTATTTTTTTCTTACTGTTGAGTAGTATTCCATTGTGTAGATGTACCAGAGTTTGTTAATGCATTCTTCAGTTGAGGGGTATCTAGGTTGTTTACAGGTTCTTGCTATTACAAATAATGCTGCTATGAACGTAATTGAGCTAATGTCTTTGGAGTATGACTGTGCATCTTCAGGGTATACACCCAGAAGTGGTATTGCTGGGTCCTTGGGGAGAATGATTCTCAATTTTCTGAGAAACTGCCATACTGCATTCCAAAGTGGCTGAACAAGCTTACACTCCCACCAACAATAGAGGAGTGTTCGCCTTACTCTGCATCCTCTCCAGCATAGGCTGTCCTCTGTGTCTTTCATTTTAACCAATCTAACAGGTGTCAGGTTACCACCTCAAAGTTGTTTTGATTTGCATTTCTCTGATGGCTAAAGATGTTGAGCACTTTTTCAGGTGCCTTTCAGCCATTCGTAATTCTTCTGCTGACAATTCCCTTTTTAGATATAAACCTCATTTTTTCCTTGGGTTATCCAAGATTTTGGGCTCTAGATTCTTGAGTTCTTTATATCTTAGAGATCAGTCCTCTATCACTAGTAGGGTTGGTGAAAATCTTTTCCCATTCTGAAGGCTGTCGTTTTGTCCTATTGATAGTGTCCTTGGCTTTACAGAAGCTTCTCAGTTTCAGGAGATCCCACTTATTGATTGTTGATTTTAGTGTCTTTGCCACTGGTGTTATATTTAGGAAGTGGTCATCTGTGCCAATTCGTAGAAGTGTATTTCCTGTTGCTAAAAATTCTATCAATCGTTTTTGAAACCACCGAATATAAATAAAATGTAGCATTTTTTTAGCTAACCAATTTTGCTATATGTGCAAATGACCATATATGTAAATGAATTGCTTAGAGCATTAAGCAGTTACCTAATTATAATCCAATTATATATCTAATACGACTGATTCCTATCTTCTAATATTAAAGGGATAGTCTAGGAAAATGTCTTGCTGTAATTGGGCTATTTTGGTGTCACCATTTTTTTCTGTTTGTAGTCAGTAAACTTGGAAAAACTGTAAGCTTCATGGTGTGTGTGTGTGTGTGTGTGTGTGTGTGTGTGTGTGTGTGTGTGTGTGTGTTTGGAGGCCAATGGTAGATATTGAGTATCTCCTGCTCTTGCTCTTTACCTTATTTTTGAGATACATGGTCATACTAAAATCAAAATTCCAAAAGTAAAGGAATATCAATAACTTTCCTTTTTATTTATTTGATTTTTACATACTAACACCAGATCCCCCTCTCACATATCATCCTGCTCCCACAGCCTTCCCCTACGTCCATCCCATCTTGATCCTCCAAAGAGGTAAAGCCTGCCATGGGGAATCAACAGAGCCTGGTAAAATTAGTTGAGGGAGATCGAAGCCTCTTACATCTGCATCAAGGCTGTGCAAGATGTACTTACATAGATAATTGGCCTCAAAAAGCCATCTTATTCACCATGATTAGATTCTGATCTCACTATTTTGGGCCTCTTATATAACCCAAGTTACACAACTGTCTCCTATATGCAGAGGGCCTAGTCAGGTTCCATGCAAGCTCTATAGCTGTGGGTTTAAAGTTTATGAGATGTCACTAGCTTGGTTTGGTTATCTCTATTCCCACCATGATCTTGACTCCCCTTTCTCAAATTTCTCTTTCCTCTCTGAATAGAGCACTGTAGCTCAGCCTAGTGCTGGCTGTGGATCTCTGGATCTGCTTTCATTAGTTACTGGATGAAGGCTCTATGATTGCAGTTACAGTAGTCACCATACTTGCTGCCTGAGTAGCACAGCGCAGGCACCCTTTTCATTATGGCTAATAGTCTATGGTGGAGTTGTCCTTGTGTATTTCTGGGAGTTTTCCTGCAACCAGGTTTCTTAACTTTATAATGTCCCTGTATATCAAGATATATCTTTCATTGCTCTCCCACTCTGTACTAGTTCCAACTTGACCATTCTGTTCCCTTATGTTCTCATTCCTCAAACCTTTACACTTCATTGTGCCCCCCTGTACCCAGTATACTCAGGAAATCTCATCTATTTCCCCTTCCCAAGGTGATCATTGTATTCCTCTTAGGGTCCTTCTTCTTCTTAGGTTCTCTGGAATTGTGGGATATAGTCTTGTTATCCTTTGCTTTATATCTAGTATCTACTTATGAGTGAGTAATACATACCATATTTGTCTTTCTGAGTCTAGGTTACCTCACTCAGGATGATATTTTATCATTCCAATTACTTGATTGCAAATTTTTTATGTCATTTTTTTAACTGCTGAGTAGTTGTCCATTGTGTAAATGTACCACATTTTTCTTATCCATTCTTCAGTAGAGGGGCATCTAGGTTGCTTCTCAGTTCTGACTATAATGAATAATGCTGCTACCAACATTGTTGAGCTGTGTCCTTGTGGTGTTATTGAACATTCTTTGATTATATGCCCAAGAGTAGTATCATTGGACCATGAGGTAGATTGATTCCCAATTCATTGATAACTTGCCATAGTGATTTCCAAAATAGCACTCCCACCAACAGTAGAAGAGTGTTTCCCTTGTTCCACATCCTCTGCAAAATAAGCTGTCATCATTGTTTTTGATTTTAATCATTCTGACAAGCAAAAGATAGTATCACAGAATAATTTTGATTTTCATTTCCCTGTTGACTAAGGAAGTTCAGTAATACCTTAAATGTCTTTTGGGCAATTGAGCTTCTTCTCTTGAGATTTCTCCATTTAGATCTCTAGCCCAGATTTAAAACTGAATTGTTTGTTATTTTGATGTCTACTTTCTTGAGTTCTTTATATATTTTGGAGATCAGCCCTTTGTAAGATGTGGGATTTGTGAAAGATTTGTCCCATTCTGTAAGCTGTCATTTTTGTCTTATTGACTGTATCCTTTTCCCTACAGAAGTTTCTCAGTTTCAGGAAGTTCTATTTATTGTTGCTCTCAGTGTCTGTGCTACTAGTGTTATGTTTAAAAAGTGGTCTCCTGCACCAATATGTTCAAGGCTACTTTCTACATTCTTTTCTATCAGGTTTAGTGTAATTGGATATATGTTGGGGTCTTTGATTCACCTGGACTTCAGTGTTGTGCATGGCAACAGATATGGATCTACCTGCAACCTTTTACATGTTGCCATCCAGTTATCCAGCCAGCAACATTTGTTGATGATGTCTTGTTTTTCCACTCTACACTTTAAACTTCTTTGTAAAAAGTTAGGCGTTTATAGATGTAAGGATGAATGTCAGAGATTTTAATTTCATTTCATTGATTCACATGTCTACTTTTATGCCAATACCAAGCTGTTTTATTACTATAAAACTCTAGTACAGCTTGAGTTCAGTGATGGTGATGCCTCCAAGTTTTAGCTATCATGATTTGTTTTGTTTTGTTTTGTTTTTCTGTATAAAGTTGAGTATTATTCTTTCTTTTTCTTATATTAGGAATAGTTATATTTTTATCCATGTATCCCCTTGTTGAGGCTCCCTTCACCCTCCCACCCCTCTCACTCACTCACACTTCTCTCCATAAATGTATCTCCTCTCCAGCAAGGACAGGAGGTCCCAAGGTCCCAAGGTGGCTTAGTTCAACATCTACTCCAGGCAGATTCACTTTCCTCACCACAATATAAAGCCCAGGCCAGGTGTTCCTCTGGAGGGAATGGGCTCCAAGGTGCTGGTCCAAGGTGTTTCAGATTCTAAGCTGTTCAGAGATGGTGGTTTGAAGCTTGTACATGCTTAGTTTCTTGTTTATAGTCCACTAATGAGTGAGTACATCCCATGCTTATCTTTCTGGGTTTGTGATAACTCGCTCAGGAGGATATTCTCCAAATCCATTCATTTGCCTGAAAATTTTACAATATCATTTTTTCTTACTGCTGAGTAGTACTCTGTTGTGTAGATGTACCACAGTTTGTTAATCCATTCTTCAGTTGAGGGACATCTAGGTAGTTTCTAGGTTCTTGCTATTATGAATAATGCTGTTATCAATATAGTTGAGCTATCACCTTTGGAGTGTGAATGTGCATCTTTAGGGTATATGCCCAGTACTGGTATTGCTGGGTATTTGGGGAGATTGATCCCCAGTTTTCGGAGAAACTGTTCCTGTGTTCTAGAGAAGATAAACAAGTTTACACTCCCACCAACAATGGAGGAGTGTTCCCCTTGCTCTGTAACCTCCCCAGCATATGCTGTCATTTGTGTCTTGTATCGTAGCCAATTTGACAGGTGTAAGATGGTATCTCAAAGTTGTTTTGATTTGCATTTCTCTGATTGTGAAAGATGTTGAGCACTTTTTCATGTGCCTTTTAGCTGTTTGTTATCATTCTGCTGAGAACTACCTTTTTAGATCTGAACCCCATTTTTTGATTGGGTTATTCAAGGTTTTGGGCTCTAGTTTCTTCAGTTCTCTATATAATTTAGACATCAGTCCTCTGTCACTTGTAGGGCTGGTGAAAAACTTTTACCATTCTATAGGCTGTCATTTTGTCTTATGGACTGTGTCCTTGGCTTTACAGAAGCTTCTGAGGTTCAGGAGATCCCACTTATTGATTGTTGTTCTTAGTGTCTGTGCTACTGGTATAATGTTTAGGAAGTGGTAACCTGTACCAATTCATTGGAGGGCGTTTCCCACTTTCTTTTCTATGAGGTTCATTGTGGCTGGGTTTATTTTGAGATATATGATCTACTTGGATTTGAGTTTTGTGCAGGAATAGGCTTGGATTTTTTTTGCAGTTTTCTACACACTGCCATCCAGCTATGCCAACAGGTCTATGAATAATTGTGTCGTGATTTTGATGGGCATTGTACTGAATTTGTAGATTGCCTTTGAAATATTGCAGTTTTTATTATGTTTGTCTTTCCATCTATAAGCAAGGGAGATCTTAACATTTTCTGATATCCTCTTCAAATTCTTTTTTAAAGACTTAAAATTCTTGACATACAGGCCTTCACTTGCTTGGTTAGACTTAATGCAAGATCTTTTATGCTATTTGTGGCTATTGTAAATGGTGACATTCCTCTTATAGTTTTCTCATACTGTTTATCATTTGTATATAGAAGAGTTACTGGCTTTTCTTTAGTTAATTTTGTATCCTACCACAATAGTGAAGGTGTTCATCAGCTATAAGTATTTCTTGACATATTTTATGGAGAGATTACTTATGAATATTATTATATCACCTATAAATGGCAAACATTTGTATTCTTTCCTTCTAATTTATATCCCCTTGGTCTCTTTTTGCTGCCTTATTGCTCTTGCTCAAAGTTTGATTACCATATTGAATAGAAATGAGGAGAGTGGGCAGTTTTGTCTTATTCCTGATTCTAGTGGAATCACTTTGCATTTCTTATCATTTAATTTGATGTTGGCTCTCAGCTTTCCATAAATTGCCTTTATTATGTTTATATATTTTCCTTGTATTCCTGATTCCTCCAAGTCCTATATTATAGTGAGGTAATGGATTTTGTTGATGTCTTTTTTTAACATCTAAAGAAAAGATCATGTGTTTTGTTTCAATGTGTTTTTATAGTAGTTTACATAGACAGATTTTCATATGTTGGGCAGTCTGTGCATCTTCCCTGGAATGAAACCTACTTGATTAGGATAGATGATATTTTCATGTGTTCTTGGACTTGATTTTCTATTATTTTGTTGAGTATTTTTGTATCAATGTTCATGAGGGAGATTAGTCTGTAATTTCTTGCTTTGTTTAATCTTTGTGTGGTTTGGGTATGAACATATTGAAAACTTATAAAAAGAGTTTGGCAATGCTCCTGCATTTCTATTATGTGGAACAATTTGAAGAGTATTTGTACTAGCTCTTCTTAGAAATTCTGGTGAAATTATGCACTAAAAGCATCTGATTTTTTTTTTATAAGAGACTTTAAATGACTGCTCCTTTTTCCTTAAGGGTTATAGGTCTATATGAACTGTTTATCTGGTCTTGATATAATATTTATATGTTGTATCTATCTTGAAAATTTTCGTTTTCCTTTTGATTTTTAATTTAATGGAATATGTGTTCTTGGAGTATGACCGGATGATTGCCTGGATTTTCTCATTGTCTGCTATTATGTCTCCCTTTTTCTTCCTGATTTTGTTAATTTGAATTTTCTCTCTGTGCCTTGTTTAGTTTACATAAAGATTTTTCTATTGTTAACTTTCTCAACAAATCAACTCTTTGTTTTAGTGAGTTTTTGTTTTGTTCCCTTTGTTTCTATTTTATTGATTTCAGCTCTCAATTTGATTAGTTCCTGGCATTTACTCCTCCTGGGTGAGTTTGTTTCTTTTGTTCTAGGGCTTTCAAGTATGCTGCTAAGTTGCTAGTGTAAAATTTCACCAATTTCTTTATGTAGGCATTTAATACTGTCAGTTTTCCTCTTAGTACTCCTTTTATAGAGTTCCATATTTTGGGATGTTGGACATTTATTTTAATTGAATTATAGGAAGTCTATAACTTCTTATTGTATTTCTTCCATGATCTAGTAGTGACTCAGTTGTACATTATTTACTTTCCTCAAAAAATTAGGCTTTCTGTAATTTGTGTTGTTGCATTCTAACTTTAAGTAATGGTGATCGGATAAAAATTAGGGGGCTATTCCAAGTTTGTTATATCTGTTGAGATTTACTTTGTGACCAAGTATGGGAGCAGTTTTAGATATGGCTCCATGTGGTACTGAGACCAAGTTATAATCTTTTGTGTTTGGGTGGAATGTTATATATATATATATATATATATATATATATTATTTTATGTGTGGGTGTATTCAATTTGAATCATAATATCTGTTAGATTTCTTATTTCTCTGCTAAATTTTCCTCTGACATAGCTATTCATTGGTGAGAGTGGGCATTGAAGTCTCCCACTAATAATGTATGGGGTTTGCTGTGAAATTTAACCTTTAGTAATGTTTCTTTTATATATGTATATGCCCTTGTATTTAGAGTATAAATGCTCACAATTGAGACTTCATTTTGTTGGATTTTTCCTGTGATGAATATGTAATGTCCTTCAAATCTCTTTTGATTTATTTTAGAATAAAGTTTATTTTGTTAGATATTAAAATAGCATCATCAGCTTGCTTCTTAAATTCATTTGATTGGAAAGTATTTTGCCAACCCTTTACTCTGAAGTAGTACCTGTCTTTGAAATTAAGGAGTGTTTCTTGAATGCAGAAGGATGGATCCTGTTTTTTTACTTATTCTTTTAAACCTGTGGATATTTTCCCCCTGGGGAATTGAGTCTATTGATATTAAAGGATATTAATTATCAATGATTGTTAATTGCTGCTATTTTTGGTGGCAGTATGTGTGTGTTTTCCTTCTTTGGGATTTGGTGCTGTAGGATTATTCATTGCATGTGTTTTTGTGGGTAAATATAACTTCCTTAGTTTTGAGTTTTTCTTATTGTGCTTTCTATAGGGGTAGATTTGTGTGTAGGTATTGTTTAAATCTGGTTTGTCATAAAATATCTTGTTACTCTGTCTATGTAACTGAGAATTTTGCTGGGTATAGTAGTCTGGATGGGCATCCATGGTCTCTTATGAACAGATGTTATGCAGACACTAAGACTGATACATAATTTCCATTTAAAAGTTGGGTGTGTGCCTTTATAAGTTACTTGGCCTTTTTCCTTTGCAGTTCTTAATATTCTTTGCCTGCAGAGAATAATGAACTAAGCCACCTTGGGACATTGGGAACTTGTGCGCTTGCTGGGGAGGAGATAAAGAGATGTGGAAAAGAGAAAGTGACTGGGAGGGGCAGGATGGGGAAAAGAGTTTGAACAAGAGGATATACAGATTAAAAAATGGGACCAGGGTCAAACCCTAGGGTCTGATCTCAGTCTCACCCTATCAGACAGGTGCTAGGCTTTAGCTGTGAGGGGGCTCCTCCAGTGACCCATAAAAGAAGTAACCTTACATGACCAAGCCCTGCCTCCAGGATGAACTGCATCATCAGAGTAGAACTGAGGCTTTTGAAATTCAGAGCAGAGTCAGAAGTGAGCGGATCCTGGCACCTGGGCTACCTCTCAGGAGAATTCCTTTTCAGGGCTGAACCAGGGACAATCACTAGGGTCTGATCTCAGACTCTCACTAGCAGACAGGTACTAGGCTTTAGCTGTGACCGCCCTCATCCAGAGACCCCTAAAGGAAGGGATTTTGTACAACCAGGTCCCGACAGCAAGGCAAACTGTGTCATCAGACAAAGAATGAGGCCTTTGAAATTCAGACACCTGTCTCGAGCAGACTCAAAGATTTAGCGGACACCTTGCTCAGAGCAGATAGGAGACAAACAAGCCCTGTTGCAGAAACTGACTAGGAGCTGCCTAATTGTGAACCACTGAAGCCATAGGCAGATGCCAGTGCAAAAATACATATAACAATATAAAGAACAACAAGGCAACACCAGAAGAAACTGGTGGTTCCACAACTACAAGACCTGAACAGAACTAAACAATGAAGAGGAAGCAGAAGGAAACAACAGCAAAAACACCTTTATGAAGATTATTGAATACATCAAAGAGGATATAAAATATTCCCTTAAAGAAATAGAAGAATATACAAACAAAAATGAGAAGAGATGAACAAATCCTTGAAACAAAACCAAGAACAGGTAAACCAAAACATGAAACATTCCAGGAACTAAAAATTGAAATACAAGCAATAAAAATGGCACAAAATGAGGGAGAGATGGAAAAAGAAAATCTGAGGAAAAGAGTTAAAACTACAAATACAATCAAAAACAACAGAATCAAGAGATGGAAGTGAGAATCTCTGGAGTAGAAAACTCAGTAGCTGAAATAGATAGATAAGTCAAAGAAAACACTAAAACTAAAAAGCTATAACATAAAACATTCAGGAAATTTGGGACACCATGAAAAGACCTGAGAATAATAGAAATAGAAGAAGGAAAAGAATACCAACTCAAAGGCACAGTTAATTTTTTCAATAAAATAATAGAAGAAAACTTTCCCAACTTAAAATACGAAATGCTTTGTGTATGTGTAGCAATCTTATTTGTATTTCTACCCTTGATAAGCCATGCTTATGATTCTTATACTCTGTATAGTTATTGTTAACTCTTCCGCATTTTAAATTCTTTTTACTGTTTTTTTTTGATAAATACAACATAAAGAAGGAAAAAAAAAAGAAAATGAGAAATGAAACTAAATCTTGCAAATATAAAACATCTTACTTTTTTGAAAAAAGTTTCTTTATAAAATGTAAATCATGAAAATGGATAATGTTTCAAAAACTGGTTTGTCAAGAGATGGCTGTAATTTTATGATATATGTCATTTATTTCAAGTCCTCTAGTTTGACTGTGGCAGAATACACATGGCAT
>PVIH01028319.1:0-15402 GCA_004025045.1 Sigmodon hispidus | reverse complement strand
CCACACCCCAGCCCCTCACTGGGGATTCTAGGCAGGGGCTCTACCACTGAGCCACACCTCAGCCCCTCACTGGGGGATTCTAGGCAGGTGCTCTACCACTGAGCCACACCCAGCCCCTCACTGGGGGATTCTAGGCAGGGGCTCTACCACTGAGCCACACCCCAGCCCCTCACTGGGGGATTCCAGGCAGGTGATCTACCACTGAACCACACCTCTAGCCCCTCATGAGAAGGAGGGGATTCTAGGTAAGTTCTGGAACACACTAAACTATATGCCCCAGCTCCTCATCCCAACATGAGCTACATCCCAACCCTTGACTTTTTGAGACATAATGTCTCTTATAGCTTATTGTCACAATCTCAGAGCTTATTGTCATAATTCTAACTCAACATTATTTTAATTTCTTTACATTTAAGAGCTAACACACACCATCGAGACATTGGAAAATATGCAAACAGAAGTGGAAGATATTGGCCAATTGTCTTGTTTTTCCTGAAAGCAAGATGGTTTTTCAGGATGGGTGACCTTCAGTCTAAAAAGCACAGGCCATTTTCTATTCAACCAAGATCAAGGTGGCCATGTCACTTGGAAGCAATTTAGTTATGCAAAGTCATAAAAAAACTACATTCAGCTCTGGTAGAATGGACTGAAGATGAGAAGGTTTGTGAGTACAAAATGCACCTGGGAAGTTTAGAGACTCCATATGGGAAAATAATGTTAGGTATTTTACAATTTCTTTTCCAAAACTTAGATTACCCATTGAAATGATAATATTTGAGATATTGGATTAAATAGACTCCAGTGTTAAAATTGATAATATTATCTACTTTGTTTTCATTTTCTTTTTCTTTTTTTTTAACTTTATTATTTATTTATTTATTTATTTATTTGCCTTGGTGTTTGCCTGTAACTGGAACTACAGACAGTTGTTAGCTGCCATGTGGGTGCTGGGAATCGAACCCGGGTCCTCTGGAAGAGCAGACGGTGCTCTTAACTGCTGAGCCATCTCTCCAGCCCCTGTTTTCATTTTCTTAAAGATTTTATTTTTATTTATGAATGTGTGTATATGTCTCGTGTTAGTATGTGCAGGTCCACGCAGGAGCCTGTGGAGACCAGAGAAAGGCGTCAGATCTGCTGGAGCTGGTGTTACAGGCAGTGGGAGCCACCTCACGTGGCTATTAAGCACTGAGTCATTTCTTCTGCCCTTCTCAACATTCTAATGTTTTTATTTTCATGTTCATGTGTGTATATGGTATGTATATATGTGTGTACACATGTGGACAGGTGCTTCTGTGTGAGCATGTGGAAGTCAGAGGCTGACATTAGGAGTCTTCCTTGAAAACTTTTCATTTTATCAAATCAAACAACATCTCTCAATTGAGCCCAGAACTCACCACTATGATATGAATGACCATGGCAGTCAGTCTTGAGAATGCCCTAGCTCTACTTTTTGAGTGAGCACTGGAATCATAGGTGGGTTGCTATCCCCATGAAAATTTTGTTTTGTTTTTTGGAGGCAAGATCTCTTTGTTATATAGCTCTGGCTGTTCTAGAACTCACTGTATAGACCAGACTGGCCTCACACTCACAGAAATTTACCTGCTTCTGCCTCCTGAGTGCTGGGATTAATGGCAAGTATCCCTACACCAGACCAAAAATTATGTGTGCTTTTTTAGTGTTTTGATGGTGGTATGAGGATTGAGCACAGGTTCTTGTTCTTTTTATATTTTTGTAGTCAAAATTATATATGGCCGGCAATAGAATTTTAAGCTGGATAGCTCTTTCTCATGGTGGTTTTCAAATTGTGACTATTGCCAACATCACTTGATGACTCTTTGTAAAGACATCACTAATGATTTGGTTATGGTTTGTACCCCAGGGCACATGTATTGGAAGGTTACACATCATTATAGTATATTGGTTGATGGCTGGATCTTTAAAAAGTTGGGTTTAATGGAAATCCTCAGGTATCAGAGGTGTTTTCTCAGAAGGGGTCATCAATGTAGGTTTTTCCTCCCTTCAGTGACTTTCTTAGTCCCTGCTCTGACTTTCTTTAATGAATTTTTTTTTTAAAATTATCTGTTTATGTGTATCTGTATATGAGTTTGTATCTGAGTGCAGTGTGCTATGAGGCCGGAAGAGGCTGTTGGGTCCTCCAAATCTGGAGTTACAAACAGTTAAAAGCTGCCTGATGTCGGTGCTGGGAACTGAACTCAGGTCCTCTGCAAGAGCAGTATATGTTCTTAACCACTGAGCCACCTTTCCAGCCCTCAGTTCTGATAATGTACAAGGCCATTTTGCAGGGAGACTGGAAACACAGACCATGATGGGTCAATGATGGGCAGACTTTACCTTGTCTGGGCTTGTTTAGTTATAAAAACTTCTTCATTACATTAATAATTAACTAACTCTGTGCGTGTATGCACATGTGCCCAGATGCTATGGCATATGTATCAAGTTTCAGGACTCTGTTCTCTTCTTTTACCAAATGAGTTTCAAGAATGGAGTGGAGGCCGTTAGGCTTGACAGTAGACACCGTTACCTTTTGAGCCACATCATCAGACCCTGTGCAAATTTCTTCCCTCTATTTAAACCTAAACCCCATGCCAGGACCCGAATGGGTTACTGGACCTCTATGTACCTCTTTTCAATGTGGCTACACTGAATAAATATGCCACCTTTAAAAATTTTTTTGGTTCCCCACATAAGTGCAAATTACAGCCCCAGGGTTGAAGGACCATCATCCTTTGCTGCCTCTTCCTCTCCACCATCATAAAAACCTTGCTAGAAATACAAACTCTATGAAAGTACAATTCTAAACCTAATGAATAGGAAGCCCCGGGATGCTTCCTGCCAGATATATAGGTGTATTCACACAGGCTCACATTGGAGAACCATGACCTGAGACAGGAATGATGTTGGCACATGATGTAACATAGCTGCTTCTAGAGATATAGTTATGATAAAGGTGGATGGAGAAAGTGAGGTCATTTCCTTTACAGGACATTTTCAGTCCATTCTTGTCTTCACCTAGTGGCCAGATGGCAGCCACCTGACATTTATATAAATGGTTTCCTATGTTACAAGACCTGTCTTTGCACAGTGGCCACAGTCTTTTGGAGCCAAAGTAACACAAAGCTAACTATGATTAGTTATGGTTCAGGTGAGAATGTCCTCCATAGGGCCATGAATCTGGACACTTGTTCCCCTGTAGGTAGCACTGGAGAGATTTAGGAATGTGACATTGCTAGAGGAAGGTATGTCACTGGGGATGGTCTTTCAGAGTTTAAACACACACACATACATACACACACACACACACACACACACACACAAACGTTATTTAATTTATAAGTAGCCAGAGTGGAGCACTTGACATGAAAGTGGGTACCAGCTCAGCTTCTGAGGCAGTGAGATCCACATAGCTAGAAGGATGTCACAGAGGCAGATAATAGTCAGGATGTGTAGTGGATCTCCAGAGGCAGGCTAGACTTGAGAAGCTGGCTCTGAAAGCCAAACTGGCTGGGTATATCCTTAAGCCTGGTGTGTGTGTGTGTGTGTGTGTGTGTGTGTGTGTGTGTGTGTGTGTGTGTATACAGTATAGTGCACATGCCCAAGGAGTCCAGAAAAAAGTTGTCAGATGCCCTGGAGCTGGAATTATAGGTGGCTGAGCGCTATCTATAATGGTTGTTGGGAACTGGACCCTTGTTCAGTTCAGACTTGTTCCTCTGCAAGAACAAGTGTTCTTAACCGCTGAGCCATCCCTCCAGCCCTTTAAAGATGGAAGCGAAAGGTCAGAAGAACCCTGTTTGGGGCTGGAGAGATGGCTCAGCGGTTAAGAGCACCGTCTGCTCTTCCAGAGGACCCGGGTTCAATTCCCAGCATCCACATGGCAGCTAACAACTGTCT
This sequence comes from Sigmodon hispidus, assembly GCA_004025045.1. NCBI lineage: Eukaryota > Metazoa > Chordata > Mammalia > Rodentia > Cricetidae > Sigmodon > Sigmodon hispidus. Next base: position 11,493 of record PVIH01028319.1, on the reverse strand, counting down.
GTAGTTCCAGTTCCAGGCAAACACCAAGGCAAATAAATAAATAAAGTTTAAAAAAAAAAAAAGAAGAAGAACTCTGTTTGGCCACCAAAAGTGGGTCTTTTGGTGGTTCTCAGGTTCCTTCTGGTTCTTTCTTTAGTTCTGGCTCTGAGTCTCCTTCCTTGTGTCTGAGGTACAATGCTGAAGGCCACGGGGAGGCCCCTCCCAGGGTTCCTGAGGAGGAAAGGAGTGTGGAATTTGGAGGGAGCCTGATTGCAGTCAACACCCTTTCTCATACTTTTTGACCAAGTGCTAGGAAGCTGCTATAGCTCTGCTTTGCAAACCAGCTGTAGCTCTGATTTGCTGGACTCACACCTGTCCTCCGACCCCTTCCATCTGGAGATGCCCCACAGGCACTGATCACTAGTTCCCCGAGCACCATGGATTGGATCAATATCAACAGCTGTACTCCTAGGTTTTTGTTAATTTGACACAAACCTAGATTATATCTGGAAAGAGGGAATTTCAACTGAGGAATTGCCTCCATCAGATTGGCCTGTAGGCAATTCCGTGGGGGCATTTTCTTGATCAATGATTGGTGGGAAAGGACCCAGCCCACTGCTGGTGGTGCCATCCCTAGGCTGGTGGTCCTGGATTCTATAAGAAAATAGGAGCAAGGCAGTGGTAAACAATGTTCCTCCGTGGCTTCTGCTTCAGTTCCTGTCTCCACGTTCTTGCCTTGCTTCTTTCTGTGATGTAAGCTGAAATAAATCCTTTCTCATCCAAGTTGCTTTTGGTCATGGTGTTTATCACAGCAATAGAAACCTAACAAAGACATCCAAATTACTTCTTCCATCTTGGCCGTTATCTCCATCTCAAAGATGTGATGTACATCTTGTGATGTACTTATGACATGCTCCCCCTCCACCCTAAAACATTGGTTCCCCATTAGATGGATTCAATCCTTGACGAATAACTGATTCCAGAGGACTGACCTCACCAATGGATCAACCCAGTGATAGATTCATAATTTAATGATATCATTAGGATATGATAGTTCTGCCCTCAGGCCCTCACTGGGAAATTCTAGGCAGGTAATCTATTTCTAGCCTTTCTCTCTCCACCTCTCTTTTATCTTTTATTCTTGACAAAGAGTTTCACTAAATTGCCTAGAACGGCCTTTCTGCCTTTAATCCTCTTCCCTTCATCTCCTGAGTAGCTGGGATGACAGGTCCGTAACCATCGGGAGGTCCACCATGAATCATCCTGCAGACCTTAAATGGATAGCCTATGAGGGAAGGCTACCGCCTTTCTGTTAATACACTGTTCCTACTAAATTCATCTAGGGCCCCGGGTGCTGGGTTACTCAGCTTCCTGTCATTGTGACAAAATAGCCCAGGAAAAAGAACTTCAAGGAAGAAAGACTGATTTTACTCACAGTCTTAGACCTCTCAGCCCCCATTTGGTTACAGCTTTGGGCTTGTACAGAGCAGAGCATCGTGGTGGGGTGACATCAAGTTGCTTGGCTCACAATGTGTATGGGGGAGAGAGAGAGAGAGAGAGAGAGAGAGAGAGAGAGAGAGAGAGAGAGAGAGAGAGACTGTTCAAAAACACACCACCACCAATGACCTGCTTTGTCCAGCCAGGATCCGCCTCCCAGCACCAGACCAATGAGGGGCTAGGGGTCTGACTTGGCAGTAGAGCACGTGCCTAGATTCCAGAATCCTGGTATAACTATGGGTGCTCCTGGGTGGGAGCAAGGCTCTATTTATCTGGGAGCCCCTTGGAGCTGTGTGAAGGAGCCTCCTAGACTCACGGAATGGAAGCTGGTGCTCTGGTTCACACCTGGATCTGCTTTCGATTGGCTATAGCCTTCTCCCTCTGCTCTGGTCCTGCTGATGTGACATTCCTGTTCTAAAAAACGCACCATAGCACCTTGAGCAGACTTGGCAGTGGCTGTGTGTGGCACCTAAGTGGCAGCTCCTTCCTCTGTGCCGCTTCTCACGCTCCTGGGGAAGCATGGGGGCGGCGCATACCAAAGGGCTGGTCCAGATGGCAGCATGACCTTGACCCTACGTCCCAGCCTTTTGAAGAGGAGCTATCCTGGAGTTATAGCTATGTGTTCTGGATCTCTGATAACCAAACCAGTTTCACATCTCCAAAGGTTCCTTGAGCAACTGCTCATCAGCACATGGACTCCTCTAGCATTTCCTTTGTTGTGGGAAACAATACAGAGCACACACCACTGAAGTCGCTATGCGTGGATCACTGAGTTTTCTAGGCAGAGCAGGATGTCTCCACCAGCAGCGACATGGTAGCCCACAATAGCCAGATAAGATGTCTACTCTCCAGCGGTGCCATCAATGGCCCCAGACTTGTCACAAGCCAACCAAGAAAAGACTTCAGAAATAGTGCAGTTGGTAAAATGCTTGCCTGCATACATAAAGCCCTGGGTTCCATCCCCAGCACCACATAAAACTGGGCGTGGCCATGCAAACCTATACTCCCAGTACTCAAGAGGTAAAGGCAAGAAGGTGATGAGTTCAAGACTATTCTGGGCTATGTGAGATTTTGAGGCTACATGAGACTCTGTCTCAAAACAAATAATAGACAGACAGACAGACTAAGAAGCTTGGAAATTAGCTAAAAAACAAACAAACAAACTAGGCTTTGAGGAGGCCCGTGGTGGGCTCAGAACTTGCCATTTTAGGATCTCACTATTGTCCTGTGGTGGGATATTTTATATTTAATAAAATCACCTTGGGATATCAAAAACCAAAGATATCTCTTCAGTCTTTTTTGTTTGTTTGTTTTTGTTTTCAAGACAGGAGTGTGACAGTCCTGGCTGTCCTGGAACTTGTTTTGTAGTCCAGGCTGGCCTTGAATTCACAGAAATCCTCCTGTATCTGCCTCCCAAGTGCTGGGACTAATGGCATGGCTACCTTTGACTTTCACTTAGACTATTCTGTGATCTCCAGTGCTTATCTATTTCCTACTATTGTAATTATTATTATTATTCATTGATGGAAAATGTATGAAGAGAAAAGTTTTATTTGGTTTAAGATTCTAGAGGCGCAAAAGTTCAAGCTCCATGGTGTCTGATAAGGAATCTTGTTTGTTTGTTTTTTTTTTAAACTTTATTTATTTATTTGCCTTGGTGTTTGCCTGGAACTGGAACTACAGACAGTTGTTAGCTGCCATGTGGGTGCTGGGAATCGAACCCGGGTCCTCTGGAAGAGCAGCAGGTGCTCTTAACCGATGAGCCATCTCTCCAGCCCCCAAAAATCATTTACTTATTTTTTTTTTAACTTTTTTTTTGTTTATTTGCCTTGGTGTTTACCTGGAACTGGAACTACAGACAGTTGTTAGCTGCCATGTAGATGCTGGGAATTGAACTCAGGTCCTCTGGAAGAGCAGTCAGTGCTCTTAACTGCTGAGCCATCTCTCCAGCCCCAGGAATCTTGTTACTCTACAGTACTAGCACTTGAGAGAGGCAGAAACCACAGAGGGGCCAGGGCAGTCCTATTAGAACAGTCTGCATTTGTAAGAACTAATCCCATCCTGTGAGACCTAAATCCTTCCATGAGACCAGTATTGCCCTTTGTAAAGGAACCAGAATCTTTCATAACCACTACCTTCCAAACCACAGTTAAACTATAAAAGTCTTGCTGTATAATTATTTTTAATTTTTATTCTTTTAAAGAGTATTTATTTGTGTGTGTGTGTGTGTGTGTGTGTGTGTGTGTGTGTGTGTGTATGTATGAGCACATGTATATGTAAACTTGCATGGAGGCCAGTAGAGGGCGTCACATATTCTCTTCTGTTACTCTCCAGCTATTCCATAAAGGCAGAGTCTCTTTCTAACTCCTAAGCTCACATTTTCTCAGCTAGATTGGAAGCCTGAAAGGCCCATCGATCCTTCTGTCTCCAGCCCCTCCCCCCGGGGGGGGGGAATCACAGGTGTGTGCCACAGACACCTGGCTTGCTATATGAACACTGAAATTTGAATTCCTGTCCCAAGATCTTAGCTGCTTAACCATCTCTCTAGCCTTTGTCTAATTATTTATATAGATTTCTGGGTTTGATTAGATACACACACACTTACTTGTTGCTGTTACTGTGTGTTTGTGTGCAAAGAACAGCTAGCTATGTGGAGTCAATTTTCTCCTTCCAACTTTGCCTGGACTTCAGGCTGCCAGGCTTGCCCAGCAAGTGCCTCTATCTGATGAGCATCTCACTGGCCTCATGATTCTCAGACACTTTGTTGAGGGTTATTATTATTATTATTATTATTATTATTATTTTTTACCTCTGTATTCATGAAGAATACTGGTCTGTAGTTTCCTTTTCTTGTATTTCCTTTGGTTTTGTTATTAGGATAGCTCTGGTTTCATAAAACCACTCAGACAGTATTCTCCCTGCTCCTATTTTTGGAAGAGATTGTAGTGAATTGGCACCGTTTCTTTCTCAAATGTTTGGGAACCCATCTGGGCCTGGTGCTTTCTGTTTTAGAACATTATTAATTGTTGATTCAATGCCTTTAATAGACAGATACGCATGAAGAGTCTGTTTCTTCTGTGAGTTTTGGGTAGACTGTGTATTAGGGAACTGATTCACTCCAGCTTGGGTATCACATTTATGGGTATAGAGTGGGGCATAGTATCTTTTTATGTACTTATTTCATTTTTTTAGTAGTTTTGAGGATTGAACTCAGCCTTATACATGTCAGGCAATTGCTCTATTACAGAGCTACACCTCCAGTCTTTTACTGGGGTATCCTGGGAAAATGATCATTGAACTACATATCCAGCCTCTTATTTTTATTTTTTTAAATTTTTTTTTAAAAAGACAAGTTCTCAAACTGTAGTCCAGGCTGGTCTTGAACTCAGACTGGCCTCAAACTTACATCAGGAAAGTTGTCTCAGCCTCCTGAGTGTTGGGATTTCAAACCGAAGATACCATATTGGCTCAATTTAATTATGTTTTTCCTGGGGATGGAGAGATGGTTCAGGAGTTAAGAGCATATACTTCAATTCCCGGCACCCGTAACAGGACAGTCGCAACCACCTATAACTCCAGCTCCAGGGGATCTGGCGCCCTCTTCTGGACCAACAGATTCTCACTCTCACACAGGTATACATCACAGTTAAAAATAAAACAATGAATCTTTAACTATAACTCACCAGATTTGTACTACTCGCCTTATCTGCCAATTACCAACAGAGATACGCTGAGCAATTCAACTGTAGTGTGACCTAAGTTTTTCTTCCCTGGATCTCCACCAGCTTTTGCTCATGAACTTTGATGCTCGGCTGTCACGTGCCACACTTGGCGAGCGAGCAGTTACCGAGTCCTCCAGCATGCAGATGGTCATCGTTGGAATGCTCGGCTCTTGTCTTGTAGGCCAGTCTAATAATTTCCCATTCGTTGTGTCTGTTAGTTATTTTTCTGTTGCTGTTGTAAAACTTTATGACTGAAGGTAATCTAAGGAAGAGATTTATTTTTGGGCTTACGGTTCCAGAGGGACAAAAGCTCATCGTAATGGGAAGACATGGCAGCCAGAGGCAGGAATGGTAACAGGAGCTGACAGACCATATCTTCAGCTGCAATTGGAAAGCAGAGGGAGAAAACCTGGAAGTGGAGCGAGGCTGTAAATCCTCAAACTCACCTCCAGGGAACTATATCCTCAAGGGGGGCTGTTACGGTACCTCATCAAACAGCGCCACCATCTGGGGACCAACTGTTCCAACATCTGAACCTAAGGAACGTTTCTCATGCAAACTACCACATCACACAAATTTGTAAATCAGTGTGTAATTCTTCTCCCCATCAATTTTATTTTAAAAATTATTTTATTTATTTTACTATGCTTATTTCCTATTACTTTTATATTTTCTTCTTCTATATTGTGGGTCCCAGGTTGAACTAAGATTGCCAGGCTTGTGACTAGCATTTTTACCCACTGAGATATCTTGTGGCTTTATTTTTTTTTGTTTATTTTGAGATATAATATCACCCTGTAGCCTAGCCTCTCCTGGAACTCATGATTCTTCTGCCTCCACTAACTTGCTTTCTGGGATTACAGGTGTTTGCCACCATGCCTGGCTTGTTGTTTCCATTGCAGAGGTGGGTACACGGAGGCTGGAGAAATAAAGACTCGATCAACACCACACACAGGTCATACATCTAAATCAGATTCTAGCTAGAGACTGGAAATATTCTCAACGTCTCTATTTCTCAGTAAAGTACAGTGGCGAGTGAATTCAGGTTGTCAGATTTGGTGGCAAGTGTCTTTACTCACTGAACTATCTTGTCAGCACATGTATTGACTTCTACGAAGCAAAATGCCATGAAGCCTGGGTGAAAGGATGTTTGCTGATTCTTCTTAATGTCCTTGTGCTCAGATTTCATCAGCTGTCACTCCAGTCTGTTCCTAGTTGGCTTGGAGAAGTAGACACAGTGGGTTTTTTCTAGGCAGATGGTGCTTAATTCTCAACTAGTGGGCATATTGGGTTCCCGAACCCTGGGAGTTCCCCATTGGTCTGGCCTGCACCTAAGTCTGAGTTGCTGGCTCAAAGGTGTTGATAGAGGGGTGCAACCCCCTGGGAGGAGAGTAATGGATGCAGCAGATAGCGGCAGAGGTGTTGCCTTTTGGATGGCTGTAATTAGGGAGTCAGATGTCTTTGGTAGGTGCAGTGCTATGATCTCACAGGGACAGGCCAAGGGTAGATGTAATGTTGGCCAGACCTCCTCTTCTTTGTTTAGTTTCAGTTAATATCTATCTGTCTATCTGTCTGTCTATCTATCTATCTATCTATCTATCCATCCATCCATCCATCTATCTATTTATCCATCTATGCACCACCCCAGTCCCCATCCATCCACTCACCTACCTGCCATCTATTTATCTAGTGTATGTGTGGCCACATATGCTTGCATATGTGGAGGTTGAGCAGGCCCCACTTCCCCAGCTTCCATATATCCGCCTCTAAAATAGAAACAATAATGTACGCGTCATGGCAAACATCTACAATCCCAGAACGTGGGGTAGCTGAGGGCAGGAAAATCATGAGTTCTAGTCCAGGCTAGGTTACTGAGTGAAGTTCTGTCTCAGAATGAAATAAAATAAAATAAGCTAGTGAGATGGCTTAGTGAGTTAAGGTATTTTCTGCCAAGCCCGATGAACTGTGTTTAATCTGTGGGACCCACATAGTATAGGGAGAAAAATAACTTCCACAAATTGTCCTCTGACCGCCACACACACCCATCATGGCACATCGGTGCACACACATACACACAACAAACAAATGAATAAATGAATGTAGTTTAAAATAAAACAATAGAAGGTGCTTGACACCAAGTCTGATGACATGAATTTGGTTCCCAAGACCCACATAGTGGAAGGATATGAGGGCACCACTGTGCCCTGATAAATGACAAAACCTGTCTGCTCACAGTTTTGGACTGAAGATTCAAGGTTGATTCTTCAGCAGAGTGAGTGTTTGGCCAGGGCTTTTTCATTCTTTATAGACAACATCTTTTTAATGGGTCACAATGGTGGAAGAGATGACCAAGCTTCCCATGGTCTTATTTAGTTTTTTAATACATATGGTGGTTTGAATGAAGTTAGTCCCAGTAGACTCACAAGGAAGTGGCTCAATTAGGAGGTATGTCCTTGGTGGAGGAAGTGTGTCACTGGGGGGGGGGGTGGGCTTTGAGGATTCAAGTGATCAAGCCTGGCCCAGTGTCACTCTCTCTTCCTGTTGCCTGCTGCTCTGGATGTAGACCTCTGTAGACCTCTCGGGTCCCCGTCCAGCACCATGTCTTCCTGTGTGCCACCAAGCTTCCCACCATGATGACAATGGACTGAACTTTTGAACTGTAAACAAGCTCCAATTAAATGTTTTCCTTTATAAGAGTTGCCATGGTCATGGAGTCTCTTCATAGCAATAGAAATCCTAACTAAAGCATTACATTTATTTATTTATTTATTTTGTAGGTATGTGGGAGCATATGTGGAGGTCAGAGGCAAACTTATTGGGGAGGGTTATCTTCCTCCATCATGAAGTCCTTTATTTGCTGGGCCATCTCAAGATTCAGTCTTCTTTTATAAGAGTACTAATTCCACTCATAAGGATACTTTATTATTGCCTCAAAGCTTCATTTCTTAATATATTGTACCACTGACTAAATAATGTATAGATCATGATGTACAGATATCTAGACCATAGAGTGTCATAGGAAATCTGTCATTATTCTAGTAGCTAATTGAGAGGTGCGTTTTGGTCAAAGAGGCAGAGTTTTCATTGGAGAGGGATGTGATGGAAAGAAAAAGTAGAGCAAAGGGGTGCTTGGGTCCTTTCTTTTCTTTTTCTTTTTTTTTTTTTTTTAAAGATTTATTCATTATGTATACAACATTCTGCCTCCACTATGCCTGTGTGCCAGAAGAGGGCACCAGATCTCATCATCATAGATGGTTGTGAGCCACTATGTGGTTGCTGGGAATTGAACTCAGGACCTCTGGAAGAAGAGTTGGTGCTCTTAACCTCTGAGCCATCTCTCCAGCCCCTGCTTGGGTCCTTTCAAATGAAGCCCTTTCAAATAAGAAATGAGCCGTGGCTGCAGCAGTGTAGGCGGCAGCTGATGACTCATTTCCCACCCCCCATTTGTCTTGTGACATTTGTGCACAGATTTTGCTTGATAATAAATGGTAAAGTAATCTTTTATCTTTCTTTATCGATAGAGTTTACACCTATACCTGCTGTATTGGTCTCTTGCTTTGGAGAACTGTAGCTAACAGGGGTCAGGAAGAGATGTTGCAGGAAATAAGCAGATAAGAGCAGCCATTAATAGTCCGTGATTCATTGTTACTGGGAAAAAAGTTGTAGTAAGAAGTTTCTGGCCTGGCCTAACCCTCAGGTTCAGACTGCCCGCAGTTGCTTAGTCCCAATAATCACACAAAGGCTTATTACATGCTGTTTGGCCTATGTCTTAGGCTTATTACTAGCTAGCTCTTATATCTTAACAACCCATTTCTATTAATCTGTCTTGCCACAGGGTCATGGCTTACCTGTACTCCATTACATCTTGCTTCTTGGGTAGCTGGATTGCATCTCCATGACTCCACCCTTCTTCCCCTTTATCTATGCTTGGATTTCCCAGCTGACTATAATGTGGCCTGTCATAGGCTAAAACAGTTCTTTTATTATCCAGTGATAATTCACAGTGTACAGAAAGACATCCCACATCAAGAAGGCATCACAATCCTGGCATGGTAGTGCATACCTATAATTCCAACCACTGTGAAGCCGAAGAATAAGGATTGCTGTGAGATTGAGGCCAGCCCGGGCTACATGGTGAATTCCAGGATAGGATGGGGGTAGTAAAGCGAGTCTCTCTGTCAAAAAGATAGATGTTTAGATAATATAGGTAGGTAGATGGTTGCTATATTATAAATAATTGATATGTTGAGGATAGATAGCTGATTGATAGAGATGAAAAATTATGGATAAAAGATAGATTATAGATGATTGATATGGATTGATAGATGATAGGTAGATTATAAATAGACGATTGCTTGATTTATAGATGATTGATAGATGGTAGGTGACTAATAGATTGTAGATAGATGATAGGTGAGTGATAGATGATGGATAGATGATTGATAATAGATAGATGATTGATTAGTGATGGATGGTAGGGAGATGATGATAGGCTGTTATGGGCGATTTGTACATTGTGTGAAAGTATATTGCTGTGATTGGTGTAATAAAAAGCTAAATGGCCAATAGCTAGGCAGGAGGTATAGAAGGGACTTGTGGACAGAGGGACAACTCCAGGAAGAAGAAGACAGAGTCACCAGCCAGATGTGGAGGAGGCAGCATGAACAGTATGGAGACATGAGGTAATGAGCCACATGGCAGAATGTAGATTAAAATAAATGGGTTAAGTTATAAGAGGTAGTGGATAAACCTAAGCTAAGGCTGAGCTTTTGTAATTAATAAGAAGTCTCTGAGTTATTATTTGGGAGCTGGCTGGTGAGTACAATGGGTGACTTCTAGATGATAGATAATAAATGATTGATAGGTGATAGGTATATAGATAGTTGACAGCAGTAAGTAGATAGCTATAGATGAACAGACAAGTAGTAGATGTTAGCTTTATGGACTGAGAGATCATGTATTGGAGGAAGAAAAAAAAAACTGTTAGATTTCATTCAGAAAGAGAAAAACACCAGTGCAGGATCACACTGAGCTCATGGCCCTGAAATGAAGTGCACAAAGCTGATGAATGCACGGTGATCTCTAGGCATCACTTTATGAAGGATGCAGTTTTAATGAGGAGAGACCATGCTTCTGGGCCTCAGGTGCCGGGTCAATGTTCTTGATCCATCATCTCTGGAGAGAGCCTCGGCAGGGTCAAGGTCTTTGACCCCTGTGTGAACAATCACTTTTCATCAGGTCAATGGCAGGCTCTGGCAGGCCTAAGTGGGAGGAAGACAGGATAGGCCTGATGGCTGTGCCTTGACAGAGGGCACATTCATCACTTTGGCCACAGAGCAGAGTATGCTAGGCATGGGCGAGTTCTTGAGGCCTTCAAGAAGCCAGCCTCATGGAGAATAGGGGAAGTGGTGGGGGGGAGGGAAGGAAAGAAAAAAAGAGAGAGGAGTAAGTGAGAAGCCAGCGCCATGGAGAGGAAGAGAGGGTGGGCATGGAGGACATTAGCAGGTCACAGGCCTCCATCATCTCCTATCTGCTGAATAAGATTTCCCCCCTTATTTTCTTGTTTCTTTTTGGTCTCAGATTCAGGCTTCCTGGCAAGAGCTGGGAACTGGCCAGCTGAAATATCGTTCTCTTTAAGCTTGAGCTGACTCGGTCAGCTCTTAACAGCCAGGGCTGCCATGGACTCCTTCTCCACGGTCACATCGTGGACTCTGTCCTGGGCAGGGGAGCCTGCCGGTTAGCACAGTTGCTGCGTTCATTTCTTACTACTGATGTGAGAGAGAACACGACAGGCCACAGTGTGACTTCAACAAACATAAATTAGGATGGAAAAAAAATCTTACTTTTCCCTTGCCTGTGGGTATCAATTGCAGATGGCTTCTTGGTTAGGGGTGGGGCCCCATGTCCTCTTCTCCCTTACAATGCTGGGACCGCAGCTGGCTTGAACCTGTGCAGGTCTGTGTGCTAATCCTGTCCCTGAGCTCTTGTATGCATCTTTCTAGTCTTGGAGTTATCTACTACTTCTGACTCTTACAATCTTGCTGCTTCCTCTTCCACGTAGATCCCTGAGCCTCGAGGGGAGGGGGTTGATGAAGACAGCACGTTTAGGAATAAGTGCTTCAAAGTTTTATATCCACTGAATATTATATACCTGTGAGTCTCTGGGCTAATTCCCATCGACTGCAAGAAGTAGCTTCTCTGGGTAGAGCCCCTACCTAGAATCCCCCAGTGAGGCGCTGGGGTGTGGCTCAGTGGTAGAGCCTCTGCCTAGAATCCCCCAGTGAGGGGCTGGGGT
>PVIH01028318.1:0-15389 GCA_004025045.1 Sigmodon hispidus | reverse complement strand
CCAAGGCAACATTGTCTATGCATACATGGAAGAGGTACCTCATCGAGGGTAGAGTCTGTACTTAGGAGGGTACCTAATGGAGGGTAGCAAACATCTTTATCCTCTTCCAAGGCAACATTGTCTATGCATACATGGAAGAGGTACCTCATCGAGGGTAGAGTCTGTACTTAGGAGGGTACCTAATGGAGGGTAGCAAACACAAGATGAGGGAGAATTAGCAGGTGTGGCTCCAGACAACCAAAAAATGGTGCAAGAAAAGGGAACACAGGGTAACCAAGTCTACAGACTTGGAGCTGAGCACTGAAAACAACGACTGGTGTACAACCCAGAGATAGGAAACAGAGACGGGGAAGAACTGTGACTGGAGCAAATCCCATGCCTGCTAACCTCTTCTCTCCCTGGCTAACCCTGATTTACTTACCAGTTTCTTTCCTATCTTAGGCTTCAGTTATCTAACTTTTAGTTTGAAATAATACTTATTTTACAAATAAAATGAAATTATAACATGCAAAATAAACCTTATATCGTTTTTTTTTTTTGTTTTTTTTTTTTTTTTTTTTTTTTTTTTTTTTTTTTTTTTTTTTTTTTTTTTTTTTTTTTTTTTTTTTTTTTTTTTTTTTTTTTTTTTTTACTCTTTGACTTTTTTGCTCTTGGGGTGGCCCACCACTCGGCTCCTAAATAAATACACAGGGAGTCATGAATGCCTGACCTTTTCTTGGGTTCATCCCAATTAGCTCTTTTTAACTTAATTTAACCCATTCCTATTCATCTACGTTTTGCCTCTGGGCTTTTATCTCTCTTTATTTCTGTATACTTTTCTTTACTTTCTACTCTGTGGCTTGCTGTGTGGCTGTGTGGCTGTGTTGCTGGCCCCTGGTGTTTTCTCTCTTCCTTCTCTGGCTGCTCAATTCCTTCTTTCCAGATTTTTCTCTTATTTTTTTCTCTTTGTCTGGCAGCTTCACCTTTCTTTCTCCTCCTCCTCCTCCTCCTCTTCCTCCTCCTCCTCAAGAGCTATTGGCTGTTCAGCTCTTTACTAGACCAGTCAGGTGTTTTAGGCAGGCAAAGTAACACAGCTTCACAGAGTTAAGCAAATGCAACATAAAATAGTGCAAAACATCTTTGCATCATTAAGCAATTATTCCACAGCATAAACAAATATATCACATCTTAAAATAATATTCTACAACAACCTTATAAGTTGAAAATATTAAAGTTAGTGTAAATATGAAAAAACTAGGGAAGAGATGTGAAACTAAGGCACTAAATACAAAACAGCTGTGAGGGTGGTAGAGTGTAGTCAGAGTGACTGGTAGATTTGTTTTGCCGTGGTGGCAGTTAGTGGCTGGGGATGCCCCATTCCCCTAGACTGTGGCCTGTCTATCACATTGGTGCTTCACATAGCTTTGTATCATTTGCATCAATTTGGCATTTATCTTTGTAAGACATCTTTGCTTTTGACTGGTGGCTTAGCATGTAAATGTGCCCAAGGTACATCCTAACAAGCTGAGCTTCATCTGTAGGGTGAAGACAGAACTGGCTCTCAAAAGTCATCTTCTCATTTCCCCAGAATACTATGGCAGGCACCTTCTGTCAAATAAATAAACAAATGAATGAATGTCTTGTGGTAGACTTCATGGAGACCAACAACGTATATTTCTGGGATCTGGGCCTTGAACTTGCCTTTGTATTAGTATTGTTAGTATTTGTACTTGTACCCATTGGGGTGAAATTTCATTATTCAAGACCCATTCTACAGTACATTTGCTTATTTGACTGTGATGCCTGTCTTGAAATGGGGTAAAAGCTCATGCTTAAGTATAGGAAATTTGAATTTTGAAATAGCAATGAGGTAGTGTCTCGTTATCAAGTTTATTTTTTTGTTGATTTTTAAAGTTTTAAGGACTTTTTAAACTCAAATTTTATAACAGATCAGTGTTGCTTTTTTGTTTGTTTACTTTTGCTTTGAGATATAATCTCACATGTATTTCTGGTTGGTCTGAAACTTTCTATATATACCGGGCTAGCCGGTATGTATATCTCTGTAATGTAGAGATCTACCTGCCCGCATCCTCTTCCTGAGTCCAGAGACATGAGTCACTGTGCCTGGCCAGTATTGCTGTTTTTATACATCTTCAAATTTACTTTTGTTTGTGATAACTGATTCACAAAGTATAGGATAGAATTAAAGTAAAAAAAATAATTTGTGTTCTTGGAGAATAGTGTTAATGTAACTGAAGTCTGAAAGAGCCTGGTGAGTGTCTTAGGACAGTTGCATCATCAGTACCATGAAGCTGAGTGTCAGGGAGCTCAGAGAAACAGTCAAAATGATGACAGCGGCCACAGAGAGGATAGCTGCAGTCCAGCCTGGCACTGATCATTTGCAGAAGAAATTCGTTTTTCCTGCTGCCATGGATAGCCCAAGGATTCAGACTCCTGAACCTAGTTTAGAGGCTAGCTGTTTTGAAAGGATAAAAATAAACCATTTTAATAACCCATGTGATAAGGGCTAGTAATCCTCAAATTTGGGTAGCTGAAGCTACCAGGATGATACAGCTAAGGAACTTTCAGGAAAGATTAAATGGAGGGGGGTATGAGTAAATGAGAGCTATCAGTCATATTTACATTATTTCTGAGACCGAGACAGTGAAGTCCAAGATGTAAAAAAGTCAGGCAATCTAACTAAAGTGGTCCTTTGCTTCCAGTCTGCCCTCAGCCTTTTTTCTCTCCCTCTTGTCCTGGGCCAGCTTGTCGCAAAGCCTCTATTTGCACATATTCAATTATATCTTGGGTACCAAAGGACACATAAAGTCTAAACTTTTTTCTTTCTATATTTAATTAATGGCCACAGTTTGTCAGCCTCAGACGTACTACTCAAAACTCTTTTTATATTTGTTTATATAGCCGATAGTCCTCACTTGTTATTATTGGATTCCTTTGTACTTGGAAAGCAAAATTAAAAATTAGAACATGTCCTGTCCCTATGAAAGTCTGTTGTTATTATAGCAGCTTTAGGTTCTGCTTTTCTCCTCCAAATTTTTTTATTATTTTCTGCTAACATTTCAATTGTACCAGTATCCTAAGGCCGTTGTAAGAGAGGTTATCATTTTAGAATTAGGAAGAAATAAAATAATGTTTTAGACTATTTTTATGCTCATGAAATTTACTATTTTTTATATTGTTATTGCTTTCTGTATACTTTGCACCCTGCTTAGTAATAATTTCTTTTATATCATCTAAGATAGGAATTTAGGACTCCTAGAATTTTAATTTCTTTTTGTATCCTTTGGTGTTAGAGCCTTTTTTGAGAGCAGTGTCTGATACACAGACACTGTGTTTCTCAGTAGAGCATTGCTCTCTCTCTCTCTCATGGTGTAATTTACATCTAAACTTATTCATCAGTAAGTCAAGGAAGAGAAAGCTATGATACTCTCAGGCTGACTTGGTTCCCACAAGGGAGCATCCCTCTTTCTGGTGGTGGTGATCTTTTGAACACATCTCCAGAGATCCCCTTCCTGATATACAAGGAATCTCCAGCCAGAAGCAGCTCAGGAGACAACCGTAGCTTCCAGGGGCTCTCTTATCCGAGAACATCTCTTCCCATGTCCAGAGTCAAGAGTCAGGCAGGAGTGTTTTCCATGATGCTGTTGTGATGACCATTGCTGTCTCCCTAAGTTCAAGGCTTTGTGAGGCTAGCAGCAGGTTGTGTTTTTCCTCTTATGTTCCTTTCCATGTTGCCCCTCCATAGGTGCTGGTACACTTCCCTCTCCAATCATCCAGCTGAACAATCCCATAGGAAAGCGTAATCACACTATATCAGTTCATTAACTGACAGAGTGGCACACTTGAACAATGTCCCAGAAGTTCACCAATGCCCCTAAACTCTCGTCAGTGTGAAGGGGGAGGCTCCATGGGTACACACTCAACGAATAGCAGCTGCAGCAAAGGCCCTTTGGACACGCAGTGAGTATCCACACACTAACATGAGGTGCCTGCCAGCAAAAGCACCCATGGTAGGCGTTGGTACACTCCCCCGTGGACAAGTCTGTGGAAAGAACTCAATAAGTGGGAAAAGCCAGGAGTGAGTGTGTGTCATTGAGGAGGAGGTATGCTAACTGAGGGGGGAACTTACCAACCGAGGCCTATGGATGATGAATGTACACTGCGGCCGAGCAAATGGAAGGTGGGTCTGGCAGTGACCCTCGGATCAGGCTTTCTTAGGCTTATGTGCGCTTAAGTCCGGGAAGAGGCCATCCGAGTCAGGGATGAAACATTTGCTGCCAGGATGACTTTTAGGGTTTTATTGGGGAATCTAGATATCCAGGGAATGGTGGGGGAAGGAAGAAGGAGAAAGAAAGGAGAGAGAGAAGGAGGAGGGGAACAGAGAAAAAAAGGAATCGCTGTCACATGTTGTCTCCCTTTAAAGGAAGGGTGAGCATGTAGACATGCCCAGGGGTGTGTCCTGAGAGCTGCTCTGCAGTCGGGGGTGTGGCCACAACATGGCGATACCCCAGGGGACAAACTGGAGTGGCACTAACAGTGTTATCTACTTCCATCCTGGAGGTTCTGGGGATCAAACTCAGATCACAGGGCTTGGTGGCCATGTCCCTACCTGCTAAACCATTTCACCAACCCAGTACCTCCTGTTTTAGGAGCTTGTTTTCAGCCAGAGTACATCCTTTGTCTTTTCTCTCTGTCTTCCTTCTCTCTGGTGGGTGCCTGCTTCATGATGTTCAGAAAGCTACTAGAATCACTGCTTTAAGTTGCTACACCTTACTATTTTACCGCATACCATCTGAGCACAGAGCCATTGGAAAATTAATGCCATACACAGTGATTAATGGCATTGTGTAGTCAGCTTTAAAGATTGTTTGCTTCAATGGAGGGTGACCTTGGAAGGATTTGGAAAACTCCTTTAGAAAAGGAGATGTGGCAGCTGGACCCACAAGGGGGAATTAATATACTTTCAAAATTGGAGGCTTGAACTGCATTTACTATGGGATGGTCCTCCTCTAGTTCAGGGTGTTGGAACTAGCTGGAAGTTCAGGGGGTATTTTTAGATAACTGCCTTTATGCACAGAGGTCTGAAGATGCTTTGAATACACCTGTGCTTTATTTGAAAGTGTAAGTTATGATGCTTCTCTGCCAAGAGAAGAGACAGAAGAAAAAGAGTAAAAAATCTTGGATATGATTTTACAGTAGCTATATTATAATACAGGTTAATTTCTCTCAAGCACCCTTCACAAGAGATTGCACAGTAAGATTTGTGTGATTTGGACATTAGTTTCAAATATGTCATTTTTTGAATAAATATTTTGCTTCTGATACTTGATGTGAAATAAACCATAATTTCAGCTAATTGTTAATATTATATTATTAATATAGGACATATGGCAAGATGTTTTTAAAACTGGGTTTAATACAGAAAAATTGAAGTCATGAAGAAAAGGAAAGAAAAGTATATTTTCATGCTAATACTGAAATACTTCATAAGTCATTTAATAAACAGTCTTAAAAGTGTCTGACAAAAACTAAGAAGAAAATGTGTTTCAGTGTTAATATAAACGATCTGTTCAGCAGTGCTTTAAAAATAACCACTTTCATGTGTCAAAGTAACAGGTTTAAATTCCTCAGTGATATAAGAGAATATGACATATTTTGCCTGTGTTATATATTAACTAGTATCATACAATTTTATAATTACTTCTTCAGTTTGAAATAGACCTGCAGCCTGCTCAAAAGTGAGATTTGTAAGATTTGGCCCTTTGTTTATACAAAGAAGGTGAATGTAACAACTGAGAAGGTGCTTAAAGCTGGTGGGGCAGGGGAGATGGACTCTCCCAGTAGTGAAAGCATTCATATCTTCCTGGTCTGTAGCCATGCCTGTGATCCATCTGTGTCTTCTAAGGTTTCTGTTGTGCCCACAGGCTCTGCTGCACAGATCACTAGCATTCATGCTTGTGGGCTTTGGAAAGTTTTGGCTGGCTTTCCTGCCCAGGTGTGATTTGCTCTAGGCAGGCTTCAGTGTGCAGCAGTTTCCTTCATTTCTGCTGAAAAAAAGACACCTGTTCTGTGATTGAGGAAGAGAGACTGAAGGTCATGGTGGCTAGGGTCTTAAAAGAGCAAGAGAAGATGTAAAGCACTGAAAAAGCCTTACAAATGTGTTCACTATTACAGAAATTTTCAATCCCAATTGAAAATTTTCTCTAATAGTTGTAGAAGAAATGATAAAATTGAAGTCTTTCGAAGAGAAGAGTCCTGGAGGCGAGATCTCAGGCCTCCCTCCTTGCTGTGCTGGCAATACCAGTGCTACACAGCCAAGCCCCTGTCTCCACATCTAAGCCCCTGTCTCTATGGGGCCTTTTGCCTTGGGACTCTGTTGGCTACTTGAGTGCTTACTGATACCATAAAGCTTCTGCCTCAGGTCAGTAGGAGCCCAGGACATTTGAAGTGTGGAATATGGAGCTTATGAACTGAGATTCCTAGAGTACAGCCACACACATGCTAAAGATTCTGCAAGGCTGACTAAAGTCTTTAAATTTGGAAAGTTGGAATGTTACAATCTAGAACCAAAGTGCATTAGGTTGTCTTCAGCCCCTTGAATAGCTGAATCCCTTGATTGTCATGAAATACCTTTTTGAGATACTAACTTTTATAGGTTGCTGCATTCCACCAAACTCAAAGCTAGAGAGATCATCATCACATGGAGGCTGGAACCTATAGTAAACCTTTCCACACTTTGCAGTAACTGTCTACCTAATGTTTCCACTAGTGGATTTGAAGAGTGCCTGATTCAGGTCCTGTTGTTCAGTAATTATAAAAACTTCATGAAATTGTGTTCATTAGAATATGGTATTGAGGTCATCTGAACCTGTGTTATGGGGCTGTGTTCACTCATGCTTGGCCTAAGACTAAACTGTTCTCTTTTTCCTTTTGAGGTATACTTTGTATTGCCAGCTTGGTAAATGGGACTTTAGTCATAGAATTGATTTGTGTAATCCTCTTAACATGTTACAGGCCCTTAGATAATAATTATATGGTAATGATCATAATGTAAACCTAGAGTTGTGTTCTTAGTAGAATTCAGTTCAACTATAAAAAGCCACATATACCTATCCTGTTTTCATTGACTGCTTTCATACACAACCTGTGCCTATCTGCTAGGAGTTACTAGGGTCATAATTGCTTTGGTCTTCTTGTCCACCTATCAACAGCTTTCTGTCTGCAGGTTTCACTCACTACTTTATTTTTTTCTTTTTAATTATTATTTTTCCCATACTCACCACTGTTCCTCTTCCCTCCCCTTCTTCTAGTCCTGTGTCAGTCTCCCCTTACCCCATCCCCCCATCCATTCCCCAGGGAGGGCAAGGACTCCAGTTGAGGTAGCTCTGAGTCCCTCCCCCCCAGTGTCAAGGCTGAGTAAGGTATTCCTCTGTAGGGAATGGGCTCACAGAAGCCAGTTCATGCACCAGAAATAAACTCTGACTGCCAGAGGCTCCACAAAGTGCCCAAACCATTCAAATGTCATCTACAATTGGAGGGTTTAGTTCCTTTCCATGATGGTTCCTCAGCTGTAATTTCAGAGTCAGTGAGCTCCCAATAGCTCTGGTCAGCCAGCTCTGTGGGTCTCCTTTTCAGGATCCCGATTCTTTTGCTCATATAATCTCTCCTCCCTCTCTTCAGCTGGAGCTTGACCTGGTGCTTAACTATAGATCTCTGCTTCTGCCTCTATTAGTTGTTGGATGAAGGTTCCATAATAGTAAATAGGATGGTCATTCATTTAATTATAGACGAAGGCCTGTTAAGGCACTCTCTCCATTATTGCTTGGAGTCCTAGCTGAAGTTATCTTATTGGTTCTTGGGTGTATCCTTAGTACCAGGGTTTTTTTTTTTTTTTTAACCCCACAATGGCTTCTTCTATCAAGATATCCATTCCTTTGTTCTCCCTCTTCTTGTTCCACCCACTCAACCATCTTCTTCTCTCATAATCTTTTCCCAACTCCCCTTGCTTCCTTCCCCTTATGATCCCAATTTCCTCAGGAGATCCTCTCTATTTCTTCTTCACAGGGGATTCTATGGATGTCTCTCTTAACTTCCTCGTGTTACCTAGCTGCTTGAGGTTTGTGGTTTGTAGCCTGGTTATCCTTTGCTTTACATCTGAACTCCACTTATGAGTGAGTACATACCATAACTATCTTTCTGGGTCTGTATTACCTCACTCAGGATGATACTCTAGACTGATCCATTTGCCTGCAAATTTTCAAATTTCCTGATGCCTATTTTTTTTAACTTCTGAGTAGTATATCATTGTGTAAACGTACCACAATTTTTAATCCATTCTTCAGTTGAGGGTCATTTAGGTTGTTTCCAGGTTTTGTTTATTAATGAATAATACTGCTATGAACATAGTTGAGCTAATGCCCTTGGGGTAAGAATGCGCATTTTTGAAGGTATATGCCCAATAGTGGTATTGCTGGATCATTGGGGAGATTGATTTCTTCTTTTCTGAGGAACTTCCATACTGATTCCCAAAGAGGTTGTACAAATTTACATTCCCACTAGCAATGGAGGAGTTAACACAATTTTTTTTTCTAGCAGAATGGCCTGTGGAGCTTTTAACAACAATATTTCTAGGGATTTTTGGGCTTATACAGGGGCAGGTGTATAGGTATACACAGCCTTACTTGGAGTACAGATGAAGGTAAACAGTTGTTGGCATATGCAACTTCTCAACAGTTCTGCTCATAGCAGGTGACTTGTAGACATTTCTCCTGTGGCCCACAAAAGGCATGCTTTCCTTCCTTATAAGAAAGAGGATGGCTGGATCTATGCAGCACTAGAAATGAGTGCCTATTGCTGTATTAAGCAGTGTGGATGAATCTTGGAGTGACCACAACAACAGAAGAATACATTCTGTGTACTGTCAAGCTTATAAATCCTAGGGGACTCAAGTGCCATGGGAGTGATTGAAGGGATTGTTAAGTGTGTGGGGATTCAGAGTATAAGATATTTTATTATTGTTACTATATTCTTTAGTACTGAATGTAGTTACAGATTCACATGTATATATCTGTCAGTATCTGTCAGTTTGTGTATCTTCTACATGTATAGTTTAATGTTTTTCTGTTATACCATGTATATGCGAGAAAGGAAGATAAATTACTATTGCTAACAAAAGTTAGCACCACAGACAACAGTTAATTAGAAAAAGAAATTTCAAGTTGAATAGAACAAACTGAAGGCTCCAATTTCATAGAAAAGTCTCTACAACTCATGACTTTTCTTCCATATGATTTTAACATTATTGTTTTGAATGAGGGTTTTACTATATTGAAGCTTGCTGTGTAGACCATGCTGCCCTCCTGGGCGATTCTCCTGCCTTTGCCTCTCAACTGCAGGTTTTATAGACCTGTTGGCTTCTATCTTTAGGGAGTTTTGTTTAAATTGTCAGTGTTAGGGAGTTGGAGTAGAGCAGACATGGGTTTGCCTTAGTCCCCAGCCCCAGCCGTATAGACCAGGCAAGGGAGAGCCTCTGTTCGGTTCCTCCTCTGTAAAACAGAACTCTACAGGCATGGTGAGTGTTCAAAGATGGAAGCAATTGCTAACACTTCTATTTTTTATATGTCTTGATTTCTATGGGGTTCAAAGTCAGATGGTCTTATGCAAGAAAATCGAGTGTCTTAAACTCAAAGCGGGTTGATTTCTGTGGAATTACCAGAAAGAGGAGGAGAATGACCATGCCAGGCAGGGACTGGAGCTTAGATAAATTGTGTTTCTGTTTCTGATCGGGCATCAAGCCACTAGGGGGCTTCTCATCTGCTCTCTGCTTTCAGGTCACCTTTGCGCTTCTCAAGCATCATTTGTTTTGGGTTCATTAATCTTTTTCTTTGCTAAGTAATGATATCATAGCTGAAAACTTCCATATTTATGATTGATTATTGAAGATCAATTTTGACATTTAGTAGGTAATGCTTTTTGTTTGTTGATATTAAAATATACTTGCCATTTACTGTAGGAAAATTATTTTTTTATTTTTAAATGTTTTGCTTAAATTTGAAAAACTTTATTTTATTAATTTGTTAGCTGTTAATAATTTATTAAATTATTTACATGTACTTCTAGGAGAGTGAATGTTGGTCTTGTTTTTCTTAGCTAAACTTGTGGTTTGTGAAACATAACTGTGAGACTGGCTGGTGGGGGGCCTCTAACTCAAGGGTTTGTTGATGCCTTGTAGATGGTAGGTAAAGAGCAGTCTAGGTTCTGTAATAAGTTCTTTAGATTTCCAGCTACATGAATAGGGAGTTAATAGAAATAGGTCCATTGGGCCTGAATGAAGAACATTTTTTGATAATGGAATTTGAGGACCGTGTAAGCTGTATATGTTGAATCTACTTGCCTATTTTTTAAAGATTTATTTGTTTATTTTTATGTACAGTGGTGTTTTGCCTTGAAGCTAGAGTTGCAGACAGTTGTGAGCTGCCATGTGAGTGCTGGGAATTGAACCCTGGTCCTCTGGAAGAACACTCAATGCTCTTAACCACTAAGCCACCTCTACTTGCTTGTTGATTAGGACAGTATGATGCCAGATAAAGACAGATTGGGATTGGTAGACATTTTGTAAGCAGTGAGTGTTGCTCTGGATGGACAGGTTGTTAGGTGTTCTCTGTAGGTGGTTTTTTCTTTGGACTATTAGTTCACAACATGGAGACTTGTTAATTATGAAAGTTTGGCCTTATCTTAGAATAGTTTCGACTGGCTCTTATAACTTAAATTAATGCTTTTATATTAATATATTTTTTGTCTAGTGCTGTTACCTCATCTGCATACTTACTGCCCATCCCATCCTGCTTCCTCTGTGTCTGGCTTGAGACCCTTTTCTTCCTCCCGGCATTCTCTCTCTTCCTGGAAGTCCTGCCTATCTTTCCTTCCTAGCTATTTGCTGTTCAGTTTTATATTATACCAATCACAGCAGTATATCCTCACAGTGTACAATATTCCACTATAGCTCTTGGCTCAGTGAGAACACTGAGGGTAGCATCAGTCATGATGAATTTCAAGTTAACTATTTTACATATACCCAGAAAAGAAACTCTGCACCAGTGTATTGCTTCACTGTTTGCTTTGCATGCCAGTTTTAGGTTTTTGCAGTTGAACTTAGGATATCCAGAATTGTTATTTCCTCATTGATATATACATTTGGAGCGTAGTTTAGTTAAAGTATAGATTCTGTAACTCAAATTTGCCACTGTCACTTAGAGAAACCACCAGAGTCCCCTGGTCTGGGCCTAATCCTTTCCCCAGATACTTTGTTTGAGAGAATTGACAGCTGACTTATTTGCTTTTAGAGGGTCCTTGGACAGTACATGATTTTTTTTTTTTGCTTGTTTTTTTTTTAAAAAAATTGTGTCTAGTTTTTCATGAATTTTAATATTTATTGTCTTGCCCCAGCATACTGCAAATGTGCTTGTTTGCTATTTGGTTTATTTAGTATGTTGTAAGTGATATAGTTAACTGAAAGGCAAATTTGATGCCAAGTGATGGTAGACTACCTTATGACTCAGTATGCCTTTCTTCTGGGTCTCTACAGGTCTGGAGATCCGGTGGGTGGACTGCTACTTTCCCTTTACTCATCCTTCCTTCGAGATGGAGATCAACTTCCACGGAGAATGGCTTGAAGTCCTTGGCTGTGGAGTGATGGAACAGCAGCTTGTCAATTCAGGTAGGAAGCAACCCCACACTGTATTTCCTAGAGAACCTCTCAATTCTCACATGCCCTCATCTACATGATCACCTACAGTTATGTCACCAGGGTCAGTATCACCAGCCTCTCCAGGAAAGCCCACAGGACCCATCTGTGATACTGTGCTTGTCACTCCTCATTTTGCAGATGTGTTTTATCTTGGAGATCCCCTTGTCAGTTCTTGGCAACTAGATTTGGATCTCAGGCATCTGTACTCATTGGAGGGTTTTGTAATTGCCCCAAAGGCATTGAGATGTGTGTCACATGAGGGCAGTGTGTTTTCCCAGCTATTCAAGAATAAAGTTAATATATAATCCTCTTTTGTTCTTATTGCATTCAGTTCAGTAGCCAGAATTCAGGAGAGATTTTATAACTACACTGCAGCTCAAAATAAAATCACATAGGCCCATGTTACCTAGTTGCTCCCCACTGTATTACCATCAAATGAGAGAATCTGGAAAGACATGTAGCTAGTTAAATTCTAACCAAACTTGAGAAAGCTCTCTGCAGCTCTTTTCTAGGTGACCATTGCCTAATAAAAATGATAACATTTAGGTTCAGAATTGTGTGTTTTTAAAAATATGACAATATGAATTTAATTATAAAATAACTTTTTTGGGGGGCCAGGATGTAGCTCAGTAGTCAAGACTTGCCTCGTATGAAAAAAACCTGTATTTGATCCCTGGCACTACATATAACTGGACATGGTGGTGTAGGTCTGTAATCCCAGTACTCAGGAGGTAGAAGTATCAGAAGTTCAGCGACATCCTCTGCCATGTAACAAGTTCATGACCATCCTGTGATATATGAAACACCCTCAAATACACCAAAATAAATGTGTGTATGTATGTAGATATATATTGTGGAGTCTGATTTTTTTTAGTGAATTTTGAGAGATTAGTCAGTGAAGCACAAATTAAGAGAAACTGATGTGGGCTATTGTCTGCTCACTGTCCTGTAGTGTCCCCTGTCCTCCGCATTTTGGCTCTGTGGTCTTAAAAATCAATTTTGGCTTGGATTGGGTTCATAGCCCTCTCCTTCAGGATAGACAAGAGTAAGTCATTCTTGGTAACTAATCTGTTTCACAGACAGTGATTAAAGGCATGGACTCAGTTCATGGTGTGGGAGATGGGAGACAGGAGACAACATGAGTGCTGGAACTGTCCTTGGGCATGAAGTGGATGCCTGCTCCCTCTTCTGATTTTTGTTTCTGGGTGAGGCCTGCTTTATCTGCTAGTAAATCACTAAAATGGTCAATTTTGAAAAAGAAAAAAAAAAATCATTCCCAAGACCACATGTGAAGAGGCAGGAGTCCCATACTCTAATCTTCCTCTGAGAGAGTAGGGCTCTAGAGTATTTATAGGATGAAGAGGTGAGTAGCTGAGAAAGAGGGAAAGGGGATTAAAGACAGGGTAGGGGAAGTGAACGGGTCAGTCCGCTGCCCATGACTGTTGTACTCATGGATTTTCAAAACATGTATATTCAGGAAGTTGTTGATGTTTGGTTTTTCTGAAGGTGGATTTTTGGGTCTTTAAGTTCAAGGTCACTCATCAGACAAATGTGCAGATCTGAATGAAGGCTTGATATCTTCAACCTGTTAATAGTAGCTCAGCCCCTGGAAAGCCACTTAAGCAGTTGGCATATGTTAGGGCAGTGATCACATCTCAGCAATGTGGTTATACCATGTAGCTATGTGACTTCATAACTGATGATTGATGGTGATGATCCCATCGAATGACTTGAAGCCAGGAAGCTCCAGAAACTTTCCTGGTTTCCCTGGCTTTCCTTCCGCAGGGGAATCTCTGCACAGAGCCAAAAGCTTCATAGACAGTGTTCAAATATACAGAAAGCTGACCTATCAATGAACAGTAGAAAAAGAGCCTGAGAGTAAAAGTTCGGAGTGGCCCTTGGGTGTTTAGAAACTCAGGCATATTGTTAAAGCTCTGATGTGTAACAGCTGAATATATGAGGTACTTTATTCTTGAAGTGGACACAGAATTTCATTTTAAAATTTTTTTGTCAAAAGTAGTTTAAGTAATGTGTAAAAAGTGTCTAATGAAAAGTCTGACATACAGTAACAATTCAGTAGAGATTAATTTTTCATATTGCAGCATTCAGAATTTTGCTAATGGATGGACCCATTAATCAACAGAGGGACTGTTGTAATAGGAAGTATTATAAAAGCTGCCTTCCATGTCACAGAGTCTACTTCCTACTCTGCAGAACTCCTTACTTCATTATCTATATTTATCTCAGGATCGAGGATTATCTCGATCCTCATTTGAATGAATGATATGTATGAGAGGAAAATTAATGAAAAATAAGAAAGAAAGAAACTTGTAGACACAGTGTTTTTCAGTAGAGAACAAAATGTTCTAAGTGTGTTTTAAAATCTAAAGCAGTGATTCTCAACCTTTCTAATACTGCGAACCTTTAATATAGTACCTCATGTTGTAGTGACCCCCAATTATAGCATTATTTTTGTTGCTATGTTATATGTGTACCAAATAGTAGTAGCACACGCCTTTAATTTTAACCTGGGGGAAAAAGGCTTAGGAAGACAGATTAGGCAGCAGAAGCGAAGAGGGAGCTAGGCTGAGGAAGCTGGAAAATAATGGGTAAGATTTGACTGTGGTTTTTTCTTTCTTGTGATATTACAGCCTTTCCTCATATCTGGTTCTGAGTTTCATTCATTACAACCAGAATTTGTGCAACATCTGCCCACAACAAATCCCTCAGACTAATCATTAATCTGGATCCTGAAGAGATTGGCTGTGTGTACAGTATCCCTGTAGTTTCACTATGCTGTTTGCCTGTCCCTTCTATGTGGTCTCCTTTTCTTCCATTCTGCTTTCCATTTCTGCTCTCTCTATTCTTCCCACAGCCCTTTCTCATGTAAGAAAGTATTTTCTGTTTTGCTTCAGTGTTTTTAAAATCAGATCTCATGTAGCCCATGTAGCTTGCTCTATAGTTAAGCCTGACTCAAAATTCTTGCTTCTCTTGTCTCAGTCCTCTGAGTGCTGAGATTACTGGTATGCACTACTGATGTCCAGCTTAAGAGAAAACTTGATACAATATCAGTTTTAGGTCTTGTAGAAGATTGGATAAGCACCTGCCTACATCACCAAAAAGCAAAGGGGCTAATATCGCAGTAAAAGCTCGCCGTGACATATGTTTTAAATGGGATTTATTTTGTGAAAATCACTTACAAAACAGAGACGGTTTTAAGAGAAAACGAAAGGATAAGGTTGCAGCGCGCCGGAGCGTTTCTAAGGAAAACTCCTTATCCCCACACCATATGTCCGAACTCCCGCGCCGCTGGGCCGAACTGCGCACCTGGTCAGGACCTCTCGCGAGAGAATGTCGGCTTCCTGTCCTGGTCCTCTCCCTCGAAGGTCTACTTCCGGAATCCTTTCCAGTTAACCACGCCCCGCTCATCTCCAGTCCTCTGATGCGATCGTTCACATATATAGTTCCTGATTTCCTGCTACATCTCCCCGTTTTGTCTAAATAGGAAGGTTCTAAACTAGGTATAAAACTACATACTATAGGGATCATCATAAGACAGTGTCTGGGAAAGAGAAAGGTACTAACATAAGTGAGGTCAAACTACTGCTAACAAACAACAACTACAAAGTACAATTTAATATCT
>PVIH01028317.1:0-15404 GCA_004025045.1 Sigmodon hispidus | reverse complement strand
AGCTGAAAGAAACTCTTACCATGAATTAAATAAACCTAGAAGACAAAAATGTGTTAACTTCTGACCGTATTTAAAATGTTACATTAATTTAAAATAAGATAATATTCTCCTAGTTGTCATTTTACTTACACATTTCAGGTATGTTTATTATTTAGGGATAGTTATTATTATATCATTTTAGGTATGTAGTGATTGCTGTAAATACAATAGTCATAAATAGTACTATGAAATATTTTAATTTTACGAATATAGTTCACTTATGCCTCTCTATTGTGTCTTTCATGAATGATTGATGGCTAAGTTAGAAATAACACAAACAGCTTCAAATAGCATCTACTGTAGGTATCATCTAGGTCCTTATGTGGATGTGAAGGCACACATTTCCCTATTTCTAGTGGACACATAAGAACGCCTTTAACTGTGTAACTGCATTCATAGTAAGCAACCTTTTCCATCTTATTTGCAAGGAGAAAGAAAGCAAGGTTAAAGGATACTAGAAACAGAATCAACTATTTATCTATAGTTTTACCATACTTTGATCTAGGAAAAATTGCATAAAGCATTCATTTGAGTTAATCTTAAATGCATACTTTTATTTATTGTATGAACCCTAATTGGTCTCATAATAAAAACCTGAAGCTCGATATTGGGTGAAAGCTGAAAGATAAGTAGACAAAGGAACAAACCATGGCCAGTTCTCACCACTACTGAATTCTCAGACTGAAATGGGTACATCCTGTCTCTACAAATCCCAAGACTAAGTAGGGGAAGCTAAAGGAAACACAAGACCTAAATGGAAGGGCCCAAACTCCTGTCTCCTCCCACACCTTATATTCCTTTCTCCAATGATTTTCTTTAGCCATACCTTTTCTCAAACTTTCTAATGGGGGAATTAAAGGCCTGTATGCTTCCCAAGTACTGGGAGCAGGAGCATGATATTCCAAGTGCTTATATTCCAATATCTTATACCTTTCTTGGTGTTTTATTGCTCAGTTTCAAACAGCAAAGTATAGATTTCTTAGGCAGTATTGCAGTTAACTTAAAAAGGTAAAAGGTGATTTATTAAATGTATAAAGTATCAAATGCCAAGTGGATGAATTTCAAATTATTTTGTTAGCTTACTTTCCCATGTATCACTCTCCAAATGCTGCATAATCATGTAGCGGGACCACCACAAACAAAGGAAAAGGAATTGGACATGATTCTATGAATTGTTCATCTTAGCTTAAATTGAAAATATCCTTCCAATTCTAACTGAAAAACTCAAAGAATATATTACTTTAAAAAGCATAATGTTTGTTTTAATAAAAAATGGTGAACCATGAACTAAGCTATTAATATTTTTATCTAAAGCAGTGGTTCCCAACCGTCCTAATGCTACAACCCTTTAATGCAATTTCCCATCCTGTAGTTACCACCAACCATGAGAGGAGTTCATTGCTACATCATAATGTAAAGGAGTCACAACCCACAGGTTAAGGATATTTAAAGTATCTTAGATTCTAAGATATTTATGAAGGTGAGAGAAAGACTTCTTTAATGCTAAGTTTCCAGATAACTGGAGAAATATTTTTTTCTTAGAGTACACATAGGATTTAATAAGTATGTGTGGTTTCCTTGTGAGATATGTGGTTTCCTTGTGACAATCTTGGTAAACTTCATGAGAAATATTATCTTTAACATTTTTGTTAATGCTTATTGCCCAAATTGTGGAGTTTTATCAAATAATTGTTGGCAACTTAACAAAGTAAACAATGTACACACATATCAATTTGAGAGCTTTGATAAAAAGTAATGGATTTTGTGTTCTTTCCTTATTCCCATCAAGTTTATACTATTTGTTAAGCTCCATCTAAGCACAGTCTTCATAACCCCAAACATACTAATAGTTCAAGAAATATAAGTGAGTTGCTAGAATTGTAATATTATGCTCTATGTTTTAATAGTCTGAAAATGATACGAAAGAACTAAGCAAAGGGCTCAGTGACTTAAAACAATCCATGCAACTTAGATTGGAGACACAGAAGAAACAAAATAGTGACATTGGAGAAGAACTAGCTGGGTAAGATCATAATCTTTCAGACAGTTTTAGTGATTTAACTCTAATCTTACTAATGCCTAAACAGAAATTCACTTTACACTTAGTTGTTAATATTTCAATAACAGTAATTAAGATTTACTCAAGAAATTTATACAGAAACTTTTTGAGACAATGTTGCACAATGTTAATCTAACCTGGCTTCAATCTGTGGTCCCCCTGCCTCAGCCTTCCAAATGTTAAATATATAAGTATATACTTTAAATATTATATATATTTAAACAATAAAATATTCAAAATGTTTTCTCAATGTTAGGCCAATCTGACTTCAAATTGTGATGATTCCTGTACCTCAGCCTTCCAAACTCTGAATATACACAAAAATAAATTAAATATTATATACATATACTTATTTCCACAATAAAACCAAATGTTTTTAATAGAAAAAATAAAAATGTTTTGTGTATTCTTTAAAGAATTTGACAAGAAATGGAGTATTACTTTTGGCATGTAGCATCAATTCCATTCTATTTATGTGCCAAAAATGTTTATTTTTTATTTTAAAAAGTTTTGGCCATATCTATCAGTGCTCCAGCTCCCTTCCCTCCTCCCAGTCCTCCTTCATCTCCCTCCACCCCATCCCCTTATCCATTCCCCAAGGAGAGCAATGAGTCCCAAGGTGGGTTAATTTCATCTGGAATATCAAGTTGAGGTAGGTCCAAGTCCCTCATCCCAGTTATAAGACTGAGTTAGGTGTTCTTCTAGGAAATTGGCTCTGAGATGTCAGTTCATGCACCAGGATAAACTCATCCTACTACAATAGGCTCCATAAACTTCCCACACCATTTGACAGGAGTCTACCTTTGGAAAGTTTAGGTCCTTTCTCTGGAAGTTCTCAGCAATTGTTTCTGAGGCGGTGAGCTCCCAATAGCTTGGGTCAGCTGTCTCTGTTGGTCTCCTCCTCATGATCCTGATCCCTTTGCTCATATACTCTCTCCACTCTCTCTCTTCAGGTGGACCTGGAGCTTAGCTATAGATTTCTGCTTCTGCCTCTATCCGTTGCTGAATACAGGTTCTAGAATGAAAATTAGACGGTCATTTATTTGATTATAGGGAAAGTCTTGTTTAGGCATCCTATCTACTACTGCTTGGAGTCCTAGCCAGGGGTATCTTGTGGGCTCGTCTAGGTTTTCTTAGCACCAGGTTTCTTTCTAATCCCACAGTGGCTCACTCTATCAAGCTATTCATTTATTTTTTTCTCCCTCACTCTTGGTTCTCTATCTCAACCATCTCCTCTAATGATTTATTCCCACCTCCCCTTCCTCACTTTCCAGTATGATCCCACAGGTCTTCTCTATTTCCTCTTCCTAGGGGGAACATTGGATGTGTCTCTTAAGTTTCTTCTGTTACCTAGCTGTTCAGAGGCTGTGGTGTGCAGCCTGGATGTTCTTTGCTTTATTTCTAAAATTCACTTATGAGTGAGTATATACCATGTCTATGTTACCTCACTTAAGATGATACTAAAAAATCCACTTATTTGCCTGAAACTTTTAGGATGTCCTTTTTTTTTCTCCTGGGTAGAACTCCATTGTGTAAATGTACCACAATTTGTTAATCACTTCCTCAATTGAGGGGCATCTAGGTTGAGGTTCTGGCTATTATAAATGATGCTATATGAACATAGTTGAGCTAATGCCCTTGGGGTAAGAATGTGCATCCTTTGGGTATATGCCCAATAGTGGTATTGCTGGATCATTGGGAAGATTGTTTTTGGAGGAAATGCCATACTGCTTTCCAAAGTGGCTGTACAACTTTACACTCCCAACAGCAATGAAACAGTGTTCCCATTGCTCTACATCCTTACTTGCATAGGTTGTAATCTATGTTTTTGATCTTAGCCATTCTGATAGATAAGATGGTTTCTCAGAGTTGTTTTGATTTGCATTTCTCTGATGGTTAACAATGTTGAGCGGTTCTATAAATGTCTTTCAGCCATTTGTAATTGTTTTATTGAGAATTTAATTTTTATCTCTGAAACACATTTTTAAATTGGATAATTTGGGTTTGGGGCTCTAGTTTCTTGATCTTTCTATATATTTTAGAGATCAGTCCTCTGTCAGATGTAGGGTTGACTAAGAACTTTCCCCATTCTGTGTGGTGTCATTTTGTCTTATTGAACATGTCTTTGCCTTACAGAAGTTTCTCAATTAAAGGATATGTTATTTATTACTTTTTATTCTTAGAGTCTGTGATACTAGTGTTATATGTAGAAAGTGGTCACATGTGCCAATGCATTCAAGGGTATTTTCCACTTTTTTCTATTAAGTTTAGTGTACCATGGTTTATGTTGAAGTCCACATGAATTGGACTTTTGTGCAGGATGATAGGATTGGATCTATTTGCATTTTTCTGCACACTATCATTCAGTTATGCCAACACCATTTGTTGAAGAGACTATCCTTTTTCCAATGAATATTTTGAGTCTCTTTGTCAAAAATCAGGTGTTCATAGGTGTGTGGGTTAATGTCAGGGTATCCAATTTAATTCCATTAATCCTCAGGTCTGTTTTTATGCCAGTACCAGATTGTTTTTATCATTGTAGCTCTATACTATAGCTTGATGTCTGGGATGGTTGTTCTTTTATTGAACAGGATGGATCTGGCAATCCTGGGTTTCTTAATATTACTTATAAAATTGAGTATTATTTTTTCAAAGTCTGTAATGAATTGTGTTGGGATTTTGATGAGGATTGCATTGAATCTGTAGATTGCTTTTGGTAAAATTGCCATTTTTACTATGTTGAGTCTTCCTATCCAGAAGCATGGGGAATCTTTTTATTTTCTGATAACTTCTTCATTTATATTTCTTCAATGACTTAAAGTTCTTGTCAAACAGGTGTGTCACTTCTTTGGTTAGCGTTACCCCAAGATATTTAATATTATTTACAGCTATTATAAAGGGTGATATTTCCCTGATTTCTTTTTCATCCCTTTCTCTTTAATGTGTAGGAGGGCTATTGTTTGTCTGTTTGTTTGTTTTTTTGAGTTAATATTGTATCCTACTACATTGCTGAAGGTGTTTATCAGCTATAGACATTTCATGACAGAATATTGGGAGTCATTTATGGATACTATCATATCATCTACAAATAGAGGTAGTTCAACCTCTTCCTTTCCAATTTGTGTTCCCTTAATCTCCTTTTGTTCTTTTATCACTTTGGCTAAATCTTAGAGAATTATATTGAATAGATAAGGGGAGAGAGGGCAGCCTTATCTTATCCTGATTTTAGAGGGATTGCTTTGATTTTCTCTCTGTTTAGTTTGATGTTGGCTGTCAGCTGTTGCTGTATGTTATCTTTATTATGTTTACATATTTTCTCTGTATTCTTGATCTTTCCAAGACATTTATCACAAAGGAGTGTTGGTTTTGTCAAAGACTTTTTAAGCATCTAAGGAGATAATCATGTGGGTATTTTTTCCTTCAATTTGTTTAGATGATGGATGATGTTTACAGTTTTTCATATGTTGAACCACCCTGCATTTCTGGGATGAAACCTACTTGATTGTGGTGAATGACTTTTTTATATGTTGGATTTGGTTTGCCAGAATTTTGTTGAGATTTTCTGCATCAATATTCATGAGGAAAATTGGTCTGCAATTCTCTTTTATTGTTGCATCTTTGAGTGGCTTGAGTATCAAAGTTATTGTGGCCTCATAAAAAGAGTTTGTCAATATTCCTTCAGTTTCCACTGTAGCAAACACTTTGAGGAGTATTGGTATTAGCTCTTTGAATGTCTGGTAGAATTCTGCACTGAAACCATCGGGACCTGGGCTTTTTTATTTGGGATACTTTTAATAACAGCTTCGATTTCCTTTGGTGTTATAGGTATGTTTAGTTCTTTAATCTGATCTTGATTTAATTTTGATAAATGGCACCTTTCAAGAAAGCTGTTCATTTCTTGTAGGATTTCCATTTTTGTAGAATATAGTTTTTTCAAAGTATGACCTAATAATTCTATAGATTTCCTGGAAGTCTGTTGTTATGTTCCCATTTACATTTCTGATTTTGTTAATTTAGATTCTCTCTCTCTCTCGGCTTTTTGGCTAGTTTGAATAAGGGTTTTTCTAGCTTGTTGACTGTCTCAAAGAACCAGCTCTTTCATTCATTAATTTTTTTGTATTGTTCCTTTTGTTTCAATTGTGTTGATTTTAGCTCTAAGTTTATTTCCTGCTGTCTACATCTTCTAGGTGAGTTTGGTTCTAATTGTTCTAGGGCTTACAGCTGTGCTGATAGTTCTCTAGTGTGGGATTTCTCTAGTCTTTTCATGTAGGCATCTATTGCTATGAATTTTCCTCTTAAGACTGCTTTCATTGTGTCTCACAAGTTTAGGTATGTTGTGGATTCATTTTCATTAAATTCTAAGAAGTCCTCAATTTTTTTCTTAATTTCTTCCTTGACCCAGAGGTAGTTCAGTTGAGTAATGTTTAGTTTCCATAAATTGGTAGGCTTTCTGTGATTTTTGATGTTGCTAAATTCTCACCATGGTGATCTGAAATGGTACAAGGAGTTATGCCCATTTTTTAATCTGTTGATATTTGCTTTATGACCTAGTATGTGGTCAATTTTAGAGAATTGTACAGAATTGGAAGGCAAAAAAAATGATTTACTTATGAAAGGGTTAGCAGTGATATCATAAAATAGTTCCATAAGTATCTTATACTTTCAAATTAGAAGATGAGCTAGAATGACGTAAAGGACACTTTTTTATTTTTTTTTAAATTAATATCAAACATTATATAAGAAAGCAAAACTTTCAGAATAGATAGAAAATCCTTAAAGTAATAAAAGTTTCTCTTTTCTCTAAAATATATAAAAAATAAAATCTAAAGCTTCTCAAGCCAGGTTAGGCTCAGCTACAGATAAAGCAAGCAAAGTAGGTCACAGCTAATGTCCACAGATGCACTATCCCCACCACAAATTTCTGCTAAGAAACCCATCTACAGTCAAACCATGAGTTTGGTTTGGGATTGGTTTGGTTTGGTTTGGTTTGGTTTGGTTTTGTGACTATGGGTGTGAGTGTGTGTTTTAAATTACTTCATTCACCCATCATCTTTCAATGAAAAAAAAAAAGAATGTTTTTGCTTAAAGTCCACTAATGAGTAAGTACATCCCTTGCTTACCTTTCTGGGCTTGTGATACCTCGCTCAGGAGGATATTCTCCAAATCCATCCATTTGCCTGCAAATTTTAGGATATCATTTTTTCTTACTGCTGAGTAGTACTCCATTGTGTAGATGTACCACAGTTTCTTAATCCATGCTTCATTTGAGGGGCATCTAGGTTGTTTTCAGGTTCTTGCTATTACAAACAATATTGCTATGAACATAGTTGAGCTAATGCTCAACTAATGGGGTGTGAATGTATCTTTAGGGTATATTCCCTATAGCAGTATTGCTGGATCCTTGGAGAGAGTGATTCTGAGTTTTCGGGAACCTCCATACTGAATTCCAGAGTGGCTGAACAAATTTACACTCCCACCAACAATGGGAGAGTGTTACTTTTGCTCCACATCCTCTCCAGCACAGGCTGTCATTTGTGTTTTTGATCTTAGCCATTCTGACAGGTGTAAGGTGGTATCTCAAAGTTGTTTTGATTTGAATTTCTCTGATGGCTAAAGATGTTGAGCATTTTTTCAAGTGTCTTTCAGCCATTTCTAATTCTTCAACTAAGAAATGTCTCTTTAGTTCTGAACCCCATTTTTAGATTGGGTTATTGAGCATTTGGGCTCTAGTTTTTTGAGTTCTATATATATTTTAGAGATCAGTCTTCTGTAACTTGTAGGATTGGTGAAAATCTTTTCCCATTCTGTAGGCTGTCATTTTGATCTAATGACTGTGTCCTTGGCCTTACAGAATCATGTCAGTTTCAGGAGGTCCCACTTATGGATTGTTGTTCTTAGTGTCTGTGCTACTGGTGTTATATTTAGGAAGTGGTCACCTGTGCCAATGGGTTGGAGGGTATTTCCCACTTTATTTTCTATCATGTTCAGTGTAGCTGGGTTTATGTTGAGGTCTTTGAT
This sequence comes from Sigmodon hispidus, assembly GCA_004025045.1. NCBI lineage: Eukaryota > Metazoa > Chordata > Mammalia > Rodentia > Cricetidae > Sigmodon > Sigmodon hispidus. The sequence continues at coordinate 7,288 of PVIH01028317.1, read as the reverse complement.
CCACTTGAATTTGAATTTTGTGTAGGCTTGGATGTATTTGCATTTTTCTACATACTGCCAGCCAGGTATGCCAACACCATTTGTTGAAAATACTATCTTTTATTCAATGAGTATTTTGGACCTCTTTGTCAAAAATCAGGTATTCATAGGTGTGTGTGTTCATGTCTGGGTTTTCATTTCGATACCATTGATCCACAAGTCTGTTTTTATACAAGTACCAGGCTGTTTTTAATACTATAGCCATGCAGTAAAACCTGAAGTCAGGGCTCATGATGCCTCCTGAGGTTCTTTTGTTAAGCAAAATTGTTTAGGAAGTCCTGACTTTCCTGTTATTCCAAATGGAATTGAATATTGTTCCTTCAAGGTCTGTAAAAAATTGTGTTGGGATTTTGATGGGAATGTCATTGAATCCGTAGACAGCCTTTGGTAGAATTGCCATTTTTACTATGTTGATGATACCTATCCAGGAGCATGGGAGATTTTTCCATTTTTAATATCCTCTTCGATTTCTTTCTTCAGTATTTTAAAGTTTTTGTCAAACAGATCTGTTGCTTCTTCGGTTATAGTTACACCAAGGTATTTAATGCTATTTGCAGCTAGTATAAAGGGTGATGTTTCCCTACTTTCTTTTTCAGCCTGTTTGTCTTTAGTGTATAGGAGAGCTACTGATTTTTTTAATTAATCTTTTATGCTGCTACATTGCTGAAGGAATTTATCAGCTGTAGAAGTTCCCTGATAGAATTTTGTGGGTTACTTATGTATACAATCATATCATCTGCAAGTAGAGATGGTTTCACTTCTTCTTTTCCAATTTGTAACCCTTTAATCTCCTTTTGTTCTCTTATTGCTTTGGCTAAAACTTTGAGAACCATATTGAATAGATAAGGGGAGAAGGACTTGATCATATCTTTAGATGCTGAAAAAACCCTTTGTCATAGTCCAACACTCCTTCTTGATAAAAGTCCTGGAGAGATCAGAAATACAGGAAAAATTCCTAAGTATAAAAAAGGCCATTTACAGGAAGCAAACAGCCAACATCAAACTAAGTGGAAAGAACCTCAAGGAATCCCACTAAAATAGAGGACAGTTTTTAAGAGGCAATTGGAGATAAAAAAAAAAGATACTTGTAATTGGGATATTGACCAGAGTGTTTCAAAATTTTATAAATTAGCTGTTTCAGAACATGTTAAAATGATATTTCTATAGTAAAGATCTGGCATCTGCTTGTTTGGATAAGGTCTGCAGCATTGCAGTTGCTAATGCTCTTCTACCATTCTCCTATAAGCGAAAATTAAAACTTACCTTTCATGAATCCTATGGTATGTTCAAAGCACATTAAAGTACACATCAAAGTACTAGGACCTATGTAAAGCACAGATTTTGCTTTAATGTCTGCACATTTTTCACCTTAGGAAATCAAACATATCTGAAGAAATAGATAATAGAATATACCACTCCAAAGTGCTGGTTTAATATGATCCCCTATGATTCTTAAATTATTTCTGATGAGTTTATATAAGAGCTCATAATAGAATCATGTTTAACTGGAAGATGAAATAGATGAAGTCATGATGTATGTGCAAAGGATGTTTTGAAAATGATGGGTAGTCTATTATATAGGAAGATGGGAAGAAATGACCTTGGTAAATTTTGAGTTCATCTTGCAGAATCTTGAGAGAAGGGTAGGTATATTTGTATTCAAATCAACTCAGAGATGTTTGCTTCTGTAGGGAATTTTGGAAACAGGAGCAAGAACAGGAAATGGGGTAAACTGCAGCAATCACTCCTCGCTCCACTCTTGGGTGTGCAAATGTAATCCACATTGATTTTTAGATAAGATTTGAGATAAACCTAAATACACAGGAGAAAGATTCTTTTGAATTTCGCCTTATTTTATGTGAACTAATTCAAAAAATTTACTTCAGAATATATTTGTGCCATTTTTATGAATGAGGACATTGAGTTTATTTGTTTGCAGTCTGTGTATGTTTCACTATATGTACCAGTTATTTCACTGCCCTTGATCAGTCATGGATTCAGGTCTCAAGTGCTACATTGTAACATTAATACATGTTTTCTGTTTGCTTTATCTTGCACAGTTACCACATGGAACTGCTAACTCAGAGCTACAGGAAAACCTACCACAACAGGAATGATATGCCAGATGGAACTGACCACTTTGGGACACTTAGCACTCCTTGGGAAATGGATGGGGGGATGGGGTGGGGTAGCTGAAGGAAGACTGGGAGGGAATGGGAGGAGGTAAGGGAGGACGAGGAAAAATTATTTCAAATAAATAAAAATAAAAGACATATTAGAGAACCTTTACTATCCTTTAGAGCAGTTCTTGTGAGCTTTTCATGGAACGTAACAGACCCATACAACATGTAAGCTCTTATTGCTTTGTAATGCTTACCCTCCTGTTGTAGTTTTATAAGATTTTCTTCTTCTTGGTGGGGTTTTGCTTTGGACATGGCATCCCCTACAGAAAAGCCATCGTTGACAACTATTATTTTACTACTTGAAAAGTGATGCAGCCTTACAAAAACACCATATTAAATTGAATAAAATAAAGAATGCTCTTATCAGAATAATTTAAATGATTGTGCACCATCACAGAAGAAAAATTTATGATAAAGTAATGTAATAAATTTTTGTTCAATGGATAAAAACAATAGTTAGGAATCATTAAACATTAAACCAACTACAGGGAAAGTGTATATTGGTATATATGGGACATTCTGGCTTGTAGTGTTTGAGCAAATGACACATTGAAATACCAATTTATTTCTAATTAGTATTTTTATAAGAAGTAAATATTTCAGCAGTAGATTATGCTTCATTGTATTTTGTTTTAGCACTTCATGCCCACTCTCTGCCTCTGGTCTATGCTGATCATCTATTGGCTGCTCTGTCTTACCTTCTCCAATGGCAATGGAAGAAGACACACCTGTGCTTCTTATTGATAATGGCTCAGGAATGTGCACAACTGGCTTTGCAGGTGAAAGGATCTCCAGCGCCATATTCCCCTCCATTGTAGGGTGCCTCTGATACCAAAGAATTATGTTGAGTATGGCCAGAAGTACTACATAAGCAATGAGGCCCAAAGGAAGAGGGGTATTCTCACCTTGAAGTATCCTATCAAGAACAGATTGTCACCAGCTAGGATGACATGAAGAAGATCTGGTCTCACACCTTCTACATGAGTTGCATATGTCTCCCAAGAAACACCCAGTGCTCCGGAAACCTCCCCCCCCAGCACCAAAGTTAACAGAAATGTGTGATACAGATAATGTTTGAAACTTTTGACTCCTTAGCCATATATGTGGCCATTCAGGGACACTGTCTCTGTATATGCTTGGGCAAACAACGGGCATTGTGCTTAACTCTAGTGATGGGGTCACACATGAAATGCCCATCTACAAAAGCTATTACCACCCCTATGCCACTTTGCATTTAGACCTGACTGTCAGAACATGACAGACAACTTCATAAAGATCCTATCTAAGAAGAACTACAGATTTACAACCATTGATGAAGGAGAAATTTGATGTGACATTAAAGAAAAACTATGCTATGTTGTCCTTGATTTTTAACAAGAAATGGCCTCTGCTGCATAGTCCTTCTTTGAGAAGAGTTACAAGCTACCCGATGGCCACATACTTTCTGTAGGAAAGGAACAATTCTGAAGTCCGGGACACTTTGCAGAATAATTTCCTGGGCATCAAGTCTTAGAGCATTCACAAAACCACCATCAGTTTCATCCTGAAGTGTGATGTGGAAATCTATAAAAGCCTGTTTGGCAACATTGTGTCATTTCACGGCACCACCATGTATCCAGGCATTAATGATAAGATACAAGAGAAACTCATAGCCATAGCACCAGCATGATGAAAATAAGGACAAAATCTTAGTTTGGATGGTAATTCCATTCTCGCCTCACTACTCACTTTTAAGCAGATTAGCAAAAGAGAATATAAGAAATCGGGCTCTTTGACAGTCCACTGAAAATCATTCTAGATGAACTTAAGGTCTGCTTTGTGAACTGATTGTGAAATTTCAATTTGCTATGTCAGAGACATACAGCTCTTGATCCCTCCCAAATCCATAATAAGCATTTGAAAATAAATTTGTACTTAAAGTTTGTATCTGAATATCAGGATTGGATCAAAGAATTTGTATTGGTTTTAAATTTTGTATTTGAGTTGTATGTTTAATACCTCTGTTGCATGTTTAATTCTCTGTGGATCTCTTGAATTAGTCCTTAGTCCATGTGGCTCAGGTACTTGGAGGCTGAGAACAGGATAGGGAAGAGAAATCCCCACCCTGGTGGATCTGTGCAAGCACAATGCAGTGATCTGTTCCTGGCACTGACTGCTGACTGTTCCAGGACTTCTCGAGTCTGGCAAGGCTTCCTGAACAAATTACCACTAATATCATGACAGTCTAACCAGTAAGCAAGTCTGAGCATTAGGACCCAGTTTCTATTCTAGTGTTTTCCCTCCTGAACCCCTTGGGTTGTTACTTGCCTTAAGTTGAGGATGTTTGCATCAATACCTGTAAATTTCTTCTTCCTTGTTATTTCAGTAAGGTTTTATGTGTTCAAGCTTTTAAGAAATGACAAATTAGGGCTGGAGAAATGGCTCGGCGGTTAAGAGCACTGACTGCTCTTCCAGAGGACCGGGGTTTGATTCCCAGCACCCACATGACAGCTCACAACTGTCTGTAGTTCCAGGCAAATGCCAAAGCAAATAAATAAATAATATTTTTTTAAAAAAAAAAAAGAAATGACAAGTTTTTGGATTTCTACTGTTCAGTGAGAGCATTAGGCCCCAGAAACATGTAATTGTATAAAGGAAAATGAAAGCAGTCATAAAAAAAATTTACTTTGCAACAAGAAAATATTTTCTCAAACTAATTTTTAAACATTCTTTATCATAACAACAAATGGCTTTTTACCAAATATTCATTCTAGTTAGTTCAGTGGGCTTCTCAACAGAATCTGTTTTAGGAGACCAAAACAAGAACTCAAATAAAGAGTAAAACTCCACAATGGTAGAAAAAATATGTGACTATTACTAAATAAATATTTAAATTTCATTTATATACTCTGTGCTGTTTTCTAAATGACACTGGATATGTCTATTTTCTCAGTAATTTCTACCAAAGCCAAGAGGTTAAATTTAATATTTTCTTTATCGTTGATATACTAAAATTAAAGGCTTAATCATATAAAAACATTTCATTTATACTTTTTTATTTGGTTAGTTTTTAAGTGTAAAATGGAAGTATTTTATTGTGTGATTCTGTGTAATAAAATCCCTATTTACATCTGCCTAACCACACAGGAAAAATAAGTCAAAAGTAGCAGATCTAATGATTCAAGTATTCATTTTAAATTAAAAGAGGATAGTTTGAAAACTGATTTCAGTTTTCAAATGTAATTTTGCACATATTAGAATTAGTGTGTCCTCTTAAAACTTCCGTAATGAACCACATATAATGTATAGTTTTTTCACTGGCACTAGATTTGAAAAGCTTACAAACTTCCCATTCATTTCCTGCCATTGCTGTTCCACTTGCCTAATTCAATCCCTACACTGAATTTTTCTCATCTTCCACATCGTTTCCAGGGAAATCTGTCTTCTCTTGAAAGCATGAGGATGATCACAATCCATCCAGTTCCCTTCTGTCCTTTTGAAATGTGTTTCTATTTAGCATAATAGATAAAAATACTAGCAGGATTTTGAAAACCTAAATACTGGCCTCCTTGTGTCATAAACAACAAACAATTCAGACTTACGTTCTTTTATTTTTCTCTCTCTCTTTTTTTTAATTTATTTTGTATTTATCAAGAAAAACAGTAAAATGAATTTAAAATGCTGATAAATTAACAGTAACTATTAAGAAAATAAAAATCATAAGCATGACTTACCAAGGGTGATAATGCAAATAAGATTGCTACACATAAAATTACTTTGTGTTCAGCTTTCCCTCTGAATTTTTATTCTATCCCTGTATATCCTTATTCAACGTCCCTTCCCCCTCCTGCCACATCAAGTCATTTTTTCTTCTCCACAACTCCCCATTCCTTTCCTGGGCAGGCAACAGACAGTCCCATGGTCCCACTGATCCAATAATGTTTAGTTCAGTCTTCACTCCTGGCAAATCCAGTTTTATCCCCCCTCCCTCAAGAGTGAGTCAGGTGTTCCTCTAGGTGGAGTGGGATCCAAAGGGTCATTCCAAGGTGTTTCTGATCCCAAGCTGTTCAGTGTTGTGGTTTGCATCTTGGACATGCTTTGCTTTTTTCTTGTTTGTTTGTTTCAAGACCACTAATGAGTGAGTACATCCCCTGCTTATCTTTCTGAGTTTGTGATACCTCCCTCAGGAGGATATTCTCCAAATCCATCAAATAGCCTGCGAATTTTAGGATGTCATTTTTTTCTTACTGCTGAGTAGTATTCCATTGTGTAGATGTACCACAGAATAGACAGGGTGACACCAAGAGCACTTTCTCTGTTTCGGTCATGGCCAGTCTTTTTTGTTTTCTATATCTACCACGGCTCCCCCTCCTTCCCCTCCTCCCAATCCATCCCAGTCTTCCCTGAGTATCTCCCTACACCGTACCTCATCCATTCCCCAAGGAGGGCAAGGAGTCCCAAGATAATTCAGTTCATTCTGCTGCCCAATCTTTTTAAATAAAAAGCCTCTAATATACTAAAACTAAAACTTGAGTGAGACCCACAATAAGAGGAAGTTGGATTTCTTGGGACTGGAGTTAAAGACAATAATGAGTTGCCATGTGGGTGCCAAGAATAAAATCCAAGTTTTCTACAAGAACAAGCAATGCTCTTGACAACCGAGACATCTCTACAACCCTGACCCTAAAATCTCATCACCAAAAGATGATAGGTTTAGTCATATCTGTGTTCTGTATCCTCTGAACTGTAACCCAAACTCTAAATCCCGTTTCTGAAAGTTGGTGAGATTGACCCAGAAGACAGGCAGCAGAATCAATAAGAAATCTGGTCAGTCAGCACTATCTTCGTACATGTAGGTCCTTTGGGCTCTAGAAAGTTGTAAGATAAGGAGTTCAGTGATATTAAACTGAATCTCTCTGGTAACAGGAAGGGAACCTTAAGCCTCATTTAGGAAGGAAGTGAATATTGGCCACATACTGATTTTTCTGGTATGGGATAGTCAGGGTTCACTGTTAACTCCAAATAAAAGACATTAAGTACAGCTCAGCCAAGACCTTACTCAGCTTTGCATTTGGGCATGTCAGTCT